>JAQIWH010003414.1:0-20110 GCA_034695005.1 Cryptops parisi | reverse complement strand
GAGATTCTCGATTTACGAAAGGGTGATGTCACATAAACCACGCATAAATTCAAATTAATTTTATTGAGGTACCCCACAGCTTCTGCCAACTTAGATACCCACGACACAAATTTAAAAATGTAAAAATAAAAAAAATGTATGGTATACAGAAAAAGAATTACAATGTAAGAATACAGTAAAAACGAAGTAAATAGAAAGAAGTTGAAACTGGAGATACAAATCGAAAGTCGCATTAATTAAAAGTCACAATTAAATTAAATGTGATTTCATGAGGCATTAAACCACAAATATTAAAATTACATATATTTAAATATATGTAATACTTTGTCATTTGTGCACAACAGCAAAAAATCTTATGAACGCAAATATTTTCGCTTATAACGAGTAAAAAAATAGTTTTGAAAGTACTTCTCGTACCGTATATTAATACAATCGCTAATATTGTATGTAAACAATCTCGTACAAACTCACAAAGAAAACTAAAAAATTAAAATCTTTCATAAATCGAAGATTTTCTGCATTGACTATTTAATACACTTTAGATTATCTATTTAAAACTCAAGAGACTTTCACATTAAAAAAATTTGCTTCGACTACTCATCATTTGCTACCTACATCATTTGCTCAAGAAACTCGATTTCCTACTTCTCAGCACAAACAAAAAATTACCCACATACAATTTAAGAAAGAAAGAAAAACTCCGTACTTAACATCAGACAAGAAAATGGAAAAGAAAATTGAACCTAAGATGTCTGACAATAATGATATCGTCCGCCTACAACAGCTTTCTCTTTTCATTATTTTACTCCTCTTACAAGCTACAAGAAAAAACAACACTCTGATCTCCAAACATGAAGACTTTTAAGATAGTGGTGAAGAAAAAAAGAAAAAGAGGAAAAGAAAACGGAAGATCTTCTAAGAGGAAAAGAAAACGTCAAAGATGGCAAGTTAAAAAAAATACGAAAGAAAACACCTAGAAAGTTACTTCTTCGGATTATAGAAGTGAAGAAAATAAGCACGTCCAACAAACAACATGTGGAAAATTTACAGTATAATATACGATAGTTATACATAAACTCTACGTATACAGTTAATATATATTACTGTATATGCAGGGTGCCTCTTCAAGTGAGACAAGGGAATATCTTGCTTAGTAATACGAAATATTCCAGTCGATTACAGTCATATATCATATGAAATATGATCAGAACCTTTGAGAGCAATACAATGTTTCTACTTTCATTGACCTCTAAATTATTTTCACGGAAATCGCATTGTTACATCGAAAACCGCGAAAATTGTTACATCGATAAGTTGTAGCCACAAAGTCATATTAAGAAAATTGTAGCCAAGGTTTCATTTAGTCACAATGCAGTGTAGTTTTATTTATTTCCAACAATTAAACCAAAATAAAATGCTACTATGCTGCAGCTAGCTGCAATGCTGCTATAACATTTTCTTTGCAAGTCATTCGTACTATAAAGTGGAGTTATTTTAGTTCATAGTTATTAGGCCTGTAACAAATTATGCGATACATATGATACATGATTCAATGAGCATCTCGGGGAGACATTGATACACTAAAAAAAAAATTACAAAGTAATCAGCCAATAAAAAACAATGTACAATGGTAAAAAATAAAACGCTACATGAGAAATTAAAATTATTTGTTGTTCAACTGTGGCGTCGTTTACGCTCATTAGCGAAGAGGCATTCCTAACAGTTTTGTTGCACTCGGCTCATATCTTGATCGCATAGTTTGCTATAGACCTAATGCAGCTTTAAAATTTCTCCCTATATTATGTTGCACTGCAGGACTTACCACTATAATTCCACGCACAAAGCCCGTGAAAAAGCTGTTTCCGGTTGTTGCCTTTCTCCCTAATTCCACGCACAAAGCCCGTGAAAAAGCAGTTTTCGGTTGTTGCCTCTTTCCCTTACCACTATAATTCCACGCACAAAGCCCGTAAAAAAACAGTTTCCGGTTGTTGCGATAAATTATAGTGTAGCCGTTCAGTATTTAATTTTTTTAGTCTAATCAACGTTCAAGCGTTAGTGCTTTTATCGTGTACCAGGAAAGCACTAACGCGAGCGAAGCGAGCGGGTACACCTAGTTTAAATTAACCCATGCAACAACTAAAACAACTCCACTGCATAGTATAAGTGACTTGCAAAGTTATGGTGTCTTTTAATTTCTATTTTTTTTTATCAAGGTTTCATTCGGTTAAATTGTTGGAAATAAATTAAACAACTGGCACCTTGGTTACAATTTTCTAAATATGATGACTTAATAATTACAAAGTGACGTAGTAGTTACAAAGACACGATTATGTCTACTTGTGACGTAAACATAATCAACGTATCTGCAATACTAAACGAAGTATTCCCTTGTGTCACTTGTGAACAAACACTCTGTATATAATTTTGTTTACGAAAAAAATCAACTTGTGGTGTAACTGCCAGTGTTTGTGCCACACAATGTTCCAAATCAAGAAACAAGCTTAGAAACTCTTGTTACCAGTGAAACAAAATGAAATGACCCATTGTAAGGCATTGAAGAAACGAGTTGTGTCCAATATTTCTTTATAGTGAGAGAAGAAAAAGAAAACTAGAAAAGCCTCACGAAATCGTGAAAACAACATATGATCATAAAAAATCAGAAGAATTGGGAAAACAAAATTATCCCGTCTGGCTATTAGCCGTATCTTGTCTTTCTTTTTGGTGACCCAATTTTCAATATCCAATAAAGAAAATTATAATAGAAAAGTTTCCTTTTTTTAAACTATGTAATAATCTTTTTTTAAAACAAAAAATGTTAGCGAAATACAGAACTTGCATAAATCGAGAACTTGCTGTATACTAGCATTGTAATTAAATAGTTATTCTTCCAACAAAAAAAAAATGTCATCATCAATGTATCAATTTTTCATCATTTTGCAACATTCTCAACATTGCAACTTTATAAACGATAACAAAAGTTAAACAGTCTTAAAGTTCTCAAAGCTCTATTATATTTAGTCTAGTAATTTATTTACGTTTTTAAGTTATCTTTCATAATGAACAACAAGCTATTTTATCGTTAACAACGATCTTTAATAACGTTTAATTCCCATGTTTTATCATGTTTCCCTATGGTGCGGTGTTTATTCTCAAAAGTTGAGAATTGGAATTTTTTTATTATTTAATTTTTTATTATTACAAAAGACCACTTACAGTAGAATAGCACTGGTTTCTTAAATGTCCATTAAAAATGCACATTGCTTTTTAAAACCTCACTAAATCCTTTTATTAAGCTATTTGAAAAGGCAATTCCGATGCCAAGATTTGAAAAGAATGTATGATGATTAAAGAAGAAGAAAAAATAATTACGATCTCCATGGCCGCCATTGCCACAGATTTGCACGCACAAAAAGGTCGTTAAAGATCTTATTTGCACTTTTGTATTTCCAGAGCCATAAGAACAGTCTCTCTTTTTTTAAATTTAACGACGCTCATTATCGTCGTAAATAAATTAACGTGCTATTTAACCTAACATTAAGTCGAGTCGTTCGTTTCGATTAGCTCCCTAAACGGTTTCACGACAAGTCGACATAAACAAGAATCGTACAGAAAACATATTTCATATGGATAAAAAAATATCAAACCTCTACGAGGTTTTAGTTATGTTCAACCACAACTATGTTTTCTTTAACTCAGCTAAAAATACAAAAATAAAATAAAATAAAAACTTGGCACATCTTGGAAAAGTCTATGAACTAATGTTCGTATCCTACTCTTTGTTTTCTCTAAAATTGCCGAATTTGCAATTTTGTTTTTACCCAATAGTGTGCCAAAGATAAACTGGTAGTCACAAAAAAACATGTTGCAAAACTTCCACAGGAGAATTTACTTTCAGATTAATGATCTGTCTACAAACTACGGCAAAGACAATAGTTTGCATAATTAATTGAAAGGCTCGGGGCAGTAATCGGTGAGCGCCACTTTTTAAATGTTTCGTCAAAAAAATAACTGTTTTAAACAGTAAAATATATAAAATGTTTCAAATAAATATGTACAGATCACTTTGTCAATACATTTTGGCAAAAAATGTTTCACTGGTAATATATTTATTATCACAATACAGAAAAATTTGAAATGGAGCTATTTGTTGTTTTTTCTAAAACCAGTACACTACCAATAATAAAGAGCTGCCGAACAGCTGTGAAGCTAACTTAACACATTACCCAACAGTGACTGTCAGCGCCTTCTATGATAATGTATCGGTATCTGAGCATTAGATTAGTCTGTTTCTTGCACCAGATGACACAGAATTTCTTACTGTTTTTGAAACGCAAAAAAAATATTATTAAATTTTGAAAAACGTAATTATAAATTTGGCAAAAAACTTTCATACACTTTCAGGGTAGAAAATAACCAACTTTGAACATGTACTTTATACATTGTGGTTTTATTAATAATTTTGACGTTCACCACAAAAGTCCATAAAAACATTCATAAACCTTTACTTAGTAAGAATCTAGCATCACAAATATACACCACTACGTATACATCTATAAAAAGATAAGTTTATATGTACTACACAACTTACTTTGCGACTGTTTATCCATTAGTCCTAAATAATTTTGAAAAAACTTTCAGGTTAACTATAAATATACTATCCGTACTAAACTACAACAACACATATTCACCCCAATTTATTTACTTCCCTTTCATTAACGCTTTCTTAAACCCAATTTCCTGTTGTTACTTTTGTGTAGCACCTTGACTATAAAAACAAAATTTATAGACGAAAAGTTGTGATGTTAACCTCGTGTATATTGTATAAGGCTGTCATAATCTTAAATAAAAACACGACATTTCGACAAGATTAGGCATTTTTATATCTACTTCAATGGGTAATAAATCCGTCTAAAATGTGTTGCACGTGGTTATTTATTTACCGATTCACACACACAAACAGTTTTTACTGGAGATGTAAAGTGGAAGAAAAACATGGTCCGAAAAGTTCACCAACCGGTCAATACATGCTACATCTCTTCCCAACAAAAACAAATAAAATATATACAGCAAAAACAACCGATGCCATGGCCATAACGTCAACTCATGATTTCGTTGCAATGAAAAATTATTGTGATAACTTTGAATGACAGTCCTCTGAAACTGTTCAACTGTTGGAATAAAAAACGTTTGTGCTCCTTTAGTTTCCGAAAAAATGGATCAGCGAGGTATTTTACTTTTCTGTATATTTAAATTTTCTTATTTTACTTAACCTCTTTTATTTAACTTACTCTGAGGTCAAAGTGGTTCAACATCTTTTAGTTCTTTTTTTTTTGGTAGATTCCTTATGACCTGCAGGGTTTAAATTTTGTACATAGGCTGGGGTCGTAGAGTATTTTTTGTGTCAAATGTAGATGAATCAATATTCAGTCAATTCTGACATTTTGTCGCACGAAGAATCCGTTTTTCTTCAAAAAGTGTTTGCAGACGATATATCTACATTTTAAGCCACCACAAAATGTTGTACACAAATGCTTTTTTCTTATATATACTTTACTGACTACATAAAGTATACTACTACTACCTTCATCCATTCATTGTTGTGGATATAAAACTCATTCATCCAAATTAAGACTTAACATATTTCACTCAAAACTATATTTCTACGTGTTTATTTCAGTAATTACGAAGTTGTGAAAGGAGTTATCCAAAACTCAGTTTTGGATAAATTACTTGTTTCAATTTTAAACTACTTTAAAAAAAATTAAACACTCAAGCCACTTGTTAATTCCTTTTGTAACATACGAAAACATCAGCTGTTCTGGTCATTCTATACAATAAACACACTTTGCGAATTTTCGCATCACGATTCTTTATATCTAGCACTGCATGTTACTGTTAACTAAAATACAAATAATCCACAACGATCACGTATTTCTTTTACGACACAGATGTACAACTACCATCTTTTACGGTCGTCATTTCTAAAAAAAATAAATAATAAAAACTATAAAAACGATGTTTATGCGCATTAACCACAGTCACTAAGTTGCCTTTATAGTACGATACGAGTTTGACAACGATGATCATCTTTTCTTTGTCAAGACCTTTTCTTTGTCAAGTATGTCTATCACGTTTCCGAGTTGCAACGTCCTTTTTATGGCTTACGTTCGTATTGTCGTTTCCAGAGAACACGATGCTCCCACCTGGAAATCCGTAGAATGGACACACAAAAGTAATAAAAGGACTAGCAATTGGAGCGGACAAAACTCGATCCTGGAACATTTTGGAGTTCCATTAGGAAAGTAAAATTATGATGGAGGATAATGAGCGTCTTGGTCGTCGTAGCAACAACCTAGGTTTCTGGATCGATGCTCCTCCGGAACGAGCCAAGAAATGGCAGAATTCACAAAGAGTGTCGCTTCTTAGTGACAAGTGAACCACGGAAAAAAAAGAAGAAAAATAAGAGGAAGAAAAATAAAAACCGCTACTTCTTCCTCCTCTTTATTTACGATGCGTTGATCGTATCCGAACGATTCGTTTACGATGGTGGAAACAAGAATCAATGATTCTAAAATCCCGTAGACGCCAAAAAACATAGTCAAGTTTGTCAAATAACCGCGAATGTTTTGCTTTTTACCTTTTCTGTAATATTTCAACATACTGGAATTAGTAGTCATCAATTACTGAAAAGTTACATTGAAATGATTTGTCATAAAGAATTAGCAAGATGGCTTTTCCTGAATTTTTTAATGATGTCAATCGATCTTTTTTTTTTTGACAAGTCTATTTCAGTTTGTAAATTTTATGTTGTAATTTACGTTTTAGATTTTATTGTTTTCTATTATGTTCTGTGATCTTAATTCAAGATCGAATAAAAAGTAATAATAACAATAACATCTGAAAAATCGCATATATCGAAATTTTCATACAATAGAAAAACTACAACTCTAACCTTAGGACCAACATTTGCGCCACATGTGGCGTGCACTTTGTAATAAAAAATAGTGTTTCCATGGATGTTGAGTCACTTGTTATCACACCGAATCGCGTAATTGCAAACTTTACGAGCACTTGAGTTCATATAATCGAGAAATAACATAAATAAAACTCGCATGAAAATCTTATATAGACCTAAAATAAGAACTAGTCCATTTTTTCAGTTGTTTCATAAATATTTATAAAGCTATAGTCGAAATCTATGCTTTTATATAACACTGAACAGTCAAAATGTATATATAAGTTACATTTGTAAAACATTGTCAAATATTAACCTAATCATTAACTCTTAGTTGAATCTTCACGGGTAAGTCATTTCCAGGTTTGACACTTTAAAAATTTCCGGTTGCAACAAAATTGTGTTTTGTAGATTCCACTGTAATTCTTTCTAATAGTCCTAAAGTTAGAGTCAGAATTAAATCCAAAGCCTATCTGTTTCGGTCTCTCATCCAGAAAACTAAACTTGTCTCCGCGAAAAGAAAACAGCCTTCCACAGTAGAAATCGTGTTATCTTCACTGTCAGCTTTAATTTTCAAGACCAAGTTAGCCGAGAGAACTGAAGCAAACCAAACACCAAAATGGACATTAAGTGAACCAATGATAGTCTCTGGTTCACCTTAGTCAATTACCGACCATTTTACCTCACCTACGAGTGTATTAAAATGCTACCTAATCTGTAAAAACGTCTAATCACAATAAAAATGTTTCCGATGTACTAGTGGATGCTTCTAAATTCTAATAACATAACATGGTTTAAAACCTTTCTTACGACAAAAATGCTACGATTTGGTAAACAGAAATCGGCGATGGAACGTTTCGGGTTCATTTCGATGACAACCACCAACCGCAGAGAATTCTTTTTCAATTTCCTTCCAATACTAATTGAAACTGAAACATCGGATCTGCAGTTCGCATTTCATTCAACCTCAAAAGACATACAAGTCCATTTTCCCAGTGCAACATGTATCAGATTTAAAGAATATCGATTCTACATTTCGCGGACATTTATCCATCCTTCTAGATCCTTACTAATCGCATTGGTGGCATCTCTAAATGAAAAGAAAACATTTTAAACTGCTTCCGCTATCATTATACGGTATACGTGTACGGTATTCAATACAAAAGAACAGAAAGCAAATAAATACTTAAACAAACAAACAGCTGAATAGATCTTCGCAAACAACAGGTTCCAAGAAAAAGTGGGTTCAAGACAAACGCAAACATAAGCTGATCTTTTAAAAGTGTCACTAACACCACCAACGTTCGTGTCGTCTCGCCACACTAAGAAGCTTTCGAAACCTTATCCATGAAACTATTTTTTTAGCATTAAACAAATAGCAAACAGGTTATCTCCACCTATTATAAAATCCAACGTCTGTCATGTTGTATGCTACTTCTAAACTTGAAAACCACTGAACCGATTTTGATGCAGTTTTATTCTATGTGTACCTTAGTTCATCGAATTTATTATAGAATAATTACTGTACTTCCATGTTACATAATATAGGGGGGGGGAGTGAGCAGAGAGGTGAAATGCGATTTCCAACGAGGGGCTGGGGGTAGGCTCGCCTGTACAGCACTTTACAGGCTATGTAGTTCAACAACCACTTTGGACAAGAAAATTCTTTTTATTTTTTATTTTATTTATTTAAAGATTGATTTCATTCCGTAATGAAATCGTTGAACATTACAGAACTTATTACAGGAACAAAAAAATTATAAACAAAAAGAAAACAGAAAAGCAAAATAAAACAAAATTTAAAACAGTCTCATTATAGCCCGAAACAGGGCACAGGAACTATCAATTGTCAATTGTCTTTCTTTCTTGGTTGAACATATTGAATTGAATCATAGAGATTTGAATATAGCGCCACATAGCTGTGGTGTTCAAAAATTGAACACCTTGAAATACTTTATTTCATTTTCATGTGGTTTCTTTCCATGACATGCCAACATTTGCGAAAAATTGTACAATTTACGGACAATTTCATCTTTTGTAACAGGTAACATTGGATGTGTTTAAAGTTTACAATTAATTAATGTGTGCTCAAACCTCTACGCTCAAGCTATGTGCGTGATGTACTATCTACCACACTTCAACGCGGGCGAAGCCGCGGATACAGTTGGTATTGAATAAAAGTGGTGACAAATAAGTTTAGTTTGATTGTAAATTACAGTATCATTTAAAACTTATTTAAGTTTAATAAAAATGTCAGCGTTTATGCTAAATTGTGAATGTAATTCAACAGAAAAACCGTTTTCACAAATATTGTGCAATATGTAAAATTGCATGTAAGCTTGTATAGATTTCTATACAATACATATGTACTTATATTTAATATGTGTATGCATAATTTATATACAGTGCACATAAATACACACATACATACATACATATAAAGTATATTGTATTGTATTGTTTATTTTTACAATCCAAAGCTATACAGATTCAATATATGTAATATGAACATAACACAAATAACTGAAGATCACTGAATCTAAAAAATATCAGATTACAATAAATATCATAATAACCGTAGATACTACCCAGAAAACGACCAACCACATTATCGATTGACTAATTTTAAAAGTTCGAGCACATGTTTCAGTCAATAACAAGAAGCAAAGAACAAAACCTAAAAGAATACATCGTATGTCGAGAGAAGAAGATAAAAACAAACTTGAAAAAAGAGGCAAGATACTGAATCTTAATTTTAAGGTCATTCATCACCTCACCACTTTTTAGCTTCGTGGTTTACGAGTTTTAATAAATCAAACAAAAATAGCAAAACTTCATCTGACATAAAGAGGTTATCGACTCCTCAAAGTATGAACCACCACACAATAATAAAAAAAATAGTAATACTAATAGGAAATAGGTGATCAATAACCAACTCACCAGCTGACGCCTCCACTACGATACTGAGCAACGGAAAAGCCAAACATGCTGGCGTTGGGACCATTGTGAACAACGACAGACCGCAAATGCACGTTGAAACTGTCCACTGTGGCCAGTAGGCAACAACCCAACGGTAAAACCAGCAACACGAACGGCGTCAACGAAGGCGAATGGCCGCAAAAACCACCTCCGTCGTAATAAGCAAGTCGAGCACCCGCCACAACCGTCCTCATGGTCGTCGGTGTGCACGCCAACGACGACGAACTACCTATACACACCCACAACTAATAATGTATATAGGAAGACAATTGTACTTATAAAGAACACATCGACGATTTACGGTTTGTGCAAATACAATTTCTAATTTTGATATTAATAGTAACGTCCTGTCCTTTTATCCATGAAGTAGGCAAAAGAGAAGGCAAGTGAAAATAATGATAATCCACGTTGAGTTTATTTGACTGATGGCAACTGAATTCTGTTTGTACACCGAGTGTCAAGTCGACGTTAAGTTTTAGGAATAAGAGAGCGTTGACACTGCTTCCTCGTGCAAAAGACTAGGCATATATGACTGAGTTGTAGGAGTTTTGCACCACCTCGCGACGGGAAACCTCAATTTGGAACCATGTGCTGGAAAAGTGCACTCCATTCGTAGGGGTTTCGTGTCAAAGGTGAATTGGGCGTATAGTAAAGACCAGAGTTTACGAAAATTCAATGCACGGACTACAGCACTGTAAAGATACTACATGCAAGACAAGTGAGAAACGTATAAGTCTAAAATAGTCCTATAAATAAACATCAGTAACGCGGTTTTGTCATTACAGTGATAATGACAATTATGCAAATACATCAAAAACTCGATTATCCGAAAGGAAATTTTCCGAAATTCTGGTTTTTCCAAATTACGTGAAACATGACAACTCAACATATAAATCGATACATTATCAAACAATCATTGACCTTATCGACAGCTATGAATAATTTATCAAACAAATGATTGTAAGTTAATACTGTTCATACATATTGATCATTAAACGTTCATGTTTATTAACTTTTACAACGTTGTTAGCTTTTTAAATACCAAACTGGCATATACATTAAACTTCTTTCGAATTATCCAAATTTTCGTTTATTCGAAACAGGTTTAATCCCATCTCATTCGGATAATCGAGTTTGTAGTGTATTCAAATTATTTATACTTGTATACTGATCAGCTACTATTCGAAGAAACAATAGTCTTATAGGTTCCTGGCACACGGGCAACTTTTAGTGTAGCAAGTGTAGCAAATTGTAGACAAACGACGTCAGCTTCTTGCCAACCAGTTTTCATTGGCTGGGCAAGAAGCAAATTTCCACAAATTGCTTCAATTGCCTAACAAAAAAATTGCGTGTCAGGCGTTCTTAAGACGTTAGTTATATGCGAGAAAATGAAGTTGACGTGCAATATTATTCGGTGAGTCACAATTGAAGGGTGAGTTTTCACCACTTTATAGAAATTTTGATATATTCAATTTTCGACATATGCGAAGTTTTTTTAGCACGAGACTCGCATAAGTTGAGAATTCTAATTGTTATAAAATGCAAAATCTGCTTCCTCCTCCTCCTCCTCACCAGTTATGTTTCTATAGAAACAACCGTGTGTATTTTTTAATTTAATGGTAATGTATTTCCGTTCAAGTTTTTATTTCCATGTGTAAAAAACACCGTTGCCGTAAAAAAGACCGTCGGTTGTTTCTATAAAAACAACCGTGTGTATTTTTAATAAAAAAATACTGTAACAAATATTTTATTAATTTTTTTTTATTTTTGAATTAAACGATCTACTTGATCAAATACATAAATGTACCACATAAATTAAAGTGGTAAACAGTCAGCAAATTATACAATACGAAAAAGAAAAAAAAAATCTATAAAATACGCAACATAATTTGACACAGAACCAAAAATGGAAAAGGAAAATGTAAACAAACAACTAAGGATAAAATTTATATCACAAAGTAAACAAAACAAATTTGCTGGTCTTAAACAAAAAAGAAATTTACATCAAATTGATGTGATTAAATAGGGTTCTGTTGACTCTATGAAAAGCATTAGGTAAACTGGGATCTTTAACAATACCCAGCTTGCGTATATAATTCGGTAAAGAATTCCAGGCTGCCATCGCACTAAAGGGAAAACGTTTACATGTAAGATCTGGTGAAGAAATTATATGGAATTTATGTATAGTGTTGTCTCTAGCATGGAGTTTATTATTATAAGCACTTTGTAAATGATGCAGTGGATGAGTGGGTATCGAAAGAAGACATGGTATTTGTTTAAGTCTATGAAATTGAATCAGTTTTCGTACAGTGAGTATTTTTTTTAATTTACATTGAGCTGAAATAGAAGTATAATGGGTCCATTTAAACAAAATACGTAACAAATTATTGTGGACAACAGTAAGAGGTTGTATACGGTAAGTTGGGGCATCGCCCCAAATGTATATAGCATAAACTAGAATGGATTGAACCTTTGACTTAAAGAATTGAATTTTTTCTTGCAAAGTAAGAATATTACGTACCCGTTTTAATAAAAAATATAAGCGATTAAGCCTCGATTTAAGTTTTTCAATATGACACGTAAAATTTAAACGGTTATCAAAAATGATACCTAGGATTGTAATATTGCCGTTGTTTGTATCATTCGTACCAAAATTTTGAATATTAGTCTTCATATTGTTTAATTTCATATCGTGGTCAGAATACCATGTATTTAGAATGCGAAGATCGTGTTTAATAAAGTAAGAAGTGATATGAGTGTGGAATTTGGGATAGCAATAAATAAGAAAATTATCATCAATATAGGTCATTAAATTAGCTTGAAGAGGAATATCAAACAATTGATTAGTAACGGATGTGAAAAGACTAGAAGATAAAAAAGTCCCTTGTATGACACCATTATTAGACTGTGTACGAGTAGAAATATCTTCACCAATTTGAAAAAATCGTTGTGAAAAATAATCGTTTAATAAGGTGAGCGTCTGTGTAGACAAACCTAATTGCAACAATGCAGAAAAAATGTCAGTACGAGATACAGTATCGTACGCTTTTGACGCATCTGTGGTTACGACAGTACAATAATAATTAGAGTCAAGATTTGTAATGATAATGTAGTATAAGTTTATGAGAAGATAAATAGAAGGCTTTCCTTTAACGGCTCCAAACGCAAAAATCGGAGTTTTGAAGGTGATTAAGTCCTTAATTTCTTGAAAAATTAAAGACAAAATTAAATATAACAAATATTGCCCAGCAATATGAGCTAAATGAATAAATAACTTTCCCGTCATTTTTGACGGGCTATTTACTAGTTAGTATAATAATATTTAATAATATTTATCTTTAACGGTAAAAGAGTTCTATTTCTTGTATCATCGCCTTTACTGCTACTATTAGCCAAAAATAAATAAGACAATATTATTGCCGTGCTCGTCAACGGGGAATTGCATTTAATACTTAGTGCAATTGGGTATTCCCCTAGATGTACTCAAGATGAAGAGACGGTCTTCTGCGAAAACGCAGTTGAGATTGAGTTTCGCCATCTCCAATAGCAACAACCAGCATCATTAAACTTTAACGTGGGAATTATCAGAAGGGTGATGGTATCCAGGGTTATGGTTATTGGCCAACAAAACACATTGTGCAAACTTTGACCGTTCCAATTTCCCACATTAGTGGTGATTGTGGTGTCAAATAACAAAACCCAAATCACCAAGTTGAAACTTTTGTTACTAGAATTTTCGATCTAATCCAGCTTCGCCATAGTTCCCTTTACATTTTTATTATTTTAAGCCATTTAAGATAATAAATCAGTAACATTAAATCATCCACTCGGGAAATAAGTATTTTATCTACGATAAAGAACAGTATGTATGTAATTACCAAAAATTGCACATCTCTTGTTATTTTGAGTATAAACGTTTTAATAATATTTTTATTATTTCAAAAAATGTTTTAAAAAGCAATTAATGCAATTTGAATTTCCCGCCAGTATTTGCTTTTATCTCACCTTAATAAATAGTGTTTCATTCTTTTAATTAATAATACTTTTGCTCATACATTGTGATACCAGTACATCATTATCTTAGAATTTTAGTAAAAAAAAAAATTACTTTATTATAAAATAAAGTTGACACGCTTTAAAATGATCAATTTCTACAAGTGAATACTTTAGTACTTTCTGATCATTTTAAAGCGTGTCAACTTTATTTCATAATATTACATGTAAATAATAACTAGTCAGTCAGTCAGTCAATAACTACAAGTGAAAATAAAATAAATGAGAAAAGTTATGACGTAGTTACTGCAGGTTTTATTTTTTCCCATGACTGCATAAATTGTATTAAAACCTCTTTTTTAGTGTGGCTTTAGTGACTGCGATACTTTCTAAGAAATTACAAATAAAAATTACTGTCTTCCTAATCTTGTTTATTCACTTGTGGTACTCTTTATGCATGATCCTTACTGTATAATGCATTTAGTTTTATACTACAAGTATATTTAAAAAAATGACAAAAGAAACCGAATTCTCTTCGTACGACTACAATACAGAAGCAAGTAATAAGTTGAAAACTGTCTTAACTATGGTGGTTCACTTGAAACCCTACCTAAAGGGTTAAAACACAGTTGTGAAGATGTCATCCCTTTTCTTTAAAATTACTAACAAAGACGTAATGTTTCACTTTCCAAATAGCCCATGGCAAACCGATTCTTTAGCAGTTAGCCACTTAGCGTCCATTTGTTCCATCTATGGAAATGAACGAGAAACGAGTTCTTAAAATTAAGGTCCTTACAATCAACTTCTCTACGTTCACTTTCCAACAAAGTTCACTGCAGACACAATGTCAGTAACATCTGCTTCTGTGGTCACCACCATGTGCTGTGTGCTGACCTTTTGGTGGCTCGAGCTGTAATTAAATACGGAAAACGGGAGCTAATGGCATCGCACCGATTAGTGAAAAAGCTCTCGAGACAACCTACGTCATGCGTCTGTTACTAATGAAAAGGTGAGAAAAAGTTAAACTAGAAAGGATTTGAGTACAAGATATTTAAGTTACCTATGGCTAAGATTTTCACTAAAGCTGACCTGGTTCGAAATGGATAAACAACTTTTGCCATAGATAAATTTAATATTTATTTTTCTGTGCTCCGTTAACAATATTTCCGACTTACTACTAACAAGCTGACGATGTTATGTTTCTCTCGTTGTCTTGTTTATAATTTACTATAAATTTTTACAAACTTGACAAACAAACCAAAACCGACAATAACGACATAAAGTTACTTAAGACTACTTTCCAAAGACGTGAAATATAAGAGTCTGCTAAAAACGTCTTAAACGAGAAATGTTTTAAGCGAAAAAAGTCGTAGTAAACAACCAAGCTTAAAAATGATATCACAAATTTCAACTTGCAACTTAAAAAGGCTTCTTGATTTTTGGTGATGCAATTGAAGGCAATTTTTAGACAACGGTGACGTCGTTTCTTGCCCGACCAATTAAAACTAGTTGGCAAAAAAGTGACGTCACCGTGTCCACAAATTGCTTGAATTGGCTAACCAAAAACTGGGTGTCAGGCGGTCTTAAAAAATGTCATCTCTTATCAAAAATTAAAACAATAATAAATGTTTAAATTATAAAAAAAATTCCTTGTTTGCGAATTCGCTAATAGCTAACGACAGAAAACCTCATATCCTTCCAGATCAAAAAGTTTGTTTGCTATTATGCAATTTTATGCTGTGATGCAGAAGTGAAATTCGATTTATGTGACACTGTTTACAGAACGTCAAATACATCGAAAAGGTCTTGTACCTTGTCCATAGAAAGAAAAGACTCTGCAAATGTTGGTATTCATTAAAAAGCAAACAATAGAAATTAAATGGATGGCAACGTTTAAAACCAAACAAAAGACCAAAAAACACAAACGAGATAGACAAAATTCGTAATGTCCACAAACTTAATAGGAGCCACAGAACTTGTGATTTATGAGAAGTTTGTCATTTGGAGAGTAAACACGCCTTTGTTGGGGCCAACATAAACATATTCCCAAGTGAATACGATTATTCAACTACAAAAGTTTTAATGAAAAAAAAATCCTTACTGAGTTCGCCATTTAAATTGCACGTGATTATTAATTACCACAAATGTGAATAATAAATTTCAACATCAAAAATAACACTAAACAACAACCAAACTTTTGCGCAAAATATAACTCATTCTTATCTGTAAACGTGTTTTCCTTTAATTTCTTTTCCGCCTTTTTAACAAGGGTTAAAACCATAAATCTATTAAGCTTCACACCTACACGCAGATACAATAGAAGTTTGGATACTCGAAATCTTCATGACATCGATTTCAACTTTTAAAACCAGCAATTTTTCTCATACGATCATTATTTTTATTTTTGGCATATCACTACAATATTTTTATTTCAATAGAAGTTAAAATTTTGCGGTTAATAAATTCTAGCATATGATTACACAATAACAGTCACACACATACATATACAGAGTGAGGCAAAAGTTTGGTCACAGCTAAATATTGTAAGAAACATCGATTGTACTAAAATTCTGATTGAATTCTGATCGACTGATAAAAACGGAAGTTAAAGCAAAAAAGTACAGTATGAAAGGAAAACAAGCAGGAGCAGCCACAACAAACATAACCTACCTGACAATGTATTAGTGGAAAAGTTGTGGGAACACATATTAGATTGATGCATTAACACATACTGTACACCAATTTAACCACCATTTTTTTCACCATTTTTCCACGTCTTTATTGTCAGCTAGGTTTTGTTGTTGCAGTGCCTTTGAGTTTGTTTCCATGTGATACCATACTTCTTTCGCTCCTAACTTCCGTTTTTACCGGTTGATTTTCGATCTGTTGGCTGCGTTGGCATTATTTCGTGAATATCTTCTAAATCACATGTGGAGTTTAAGATAGATATTAAAGAAGTTAATAATTAGATGACTTCCAGGGCATTTCCGACAACTGCACTAGATAGCCCATGACTAATATACGTTACAATAGTTTAATCTGAATTTCCATACGGTTCTATATTTAGACATATATTTGCCTTGCCCTGTATATTGTATAGGCCTACACCCTCAATGTGTACAACAATCCGCGTGGGAAATGAGCTTGTTTTATTTGCATTGGCTGAAGAATCAAATTAAACATTCATGGTCATTGATACAAATCCTTTTAACAACCAACACAACACCATAAATAGTGTATGTAAGTTTTGTATAACATTATTATTAATGTAATAATGGTTCACTAATTGGTTCACTTACAAATGAAATCTTACAAATGAGTGACGTTTATTTCAAATCCTCTTTGAAGTTTTACTTTTATAGCTTTCTTCGTACTCGTAAATATAAAGTGTATGTTATTTTTTGCATAAAATGTTATGAAAAATAGATGAATTCAGTAACATAAGCCACAATTTATGACGAAAAATAATTTCATATCAAAAAATCATAAACTTTACACATATAACCGAAATGTCTCGCATGGAAACGAAGGTATAATATTATAATATGTTTTTTTCGGTATATTAATATTTCATGTGTAAACTAGTAACAAAAATCATTCACGTACTTACACACAGAAAAAAATGACCCAATTTTCATCCTAAAGAACAAGAGGGAATCAATTTACCAATTCAATTAACAGTTGAAAAGTCAAGCCAAAGAAAGCTAAACATAAAACAAAATTCAAATAAAGGGTATGTATATACACTACATAGAAAGGAAACTAATAAGAAATGAAACGAGCCAATGATAAAAAAGAAAAACCTACAAGAATCTCAGTGGCAAACAACGACATTCCTGTCTTCTTATCTGTCGTTGACTGTCACGTGAATTACAACGCGAAGACAGTTCCCTTTCCCTTAGACCCTAAAGAATTCTAAGTCAATAAATAATCTCAAAATGGCCAAACAATCCAACCTATGACATATATCCACATGCGACACAATTTTCCAGAGAAGATTCTCTGACGCAAACAATATTAGGTACGTTGAAAAAAAGTGAATCATGGAGATTCCAATCTATCAAAAAATAAATAAATACAAATGATATTTTCTTAGAATCTTTGGATAAACTTTAGTATATGGTCCATAAAATTCCTGCAAAATAACTATATATTTAAGCTTTCCGTTTTGTGCGAATAATTAATATATGCATCTGTACTAGTGGAAATAAAAAAAACTTCGCTGTTATGCGATTTTAATTGGTCACATTTTCAATTAAATTTTTATCGTCATACAATGACAATAGTATCTATGATATTTTCCATCATAGATGGAGATATCATAAAAATCATATACTGTACTGTATACTATACGAGTCATACTGTGTACTTTATAATTGAAACTTATACTAAATAAAATTGCAATTCATACTATAATACTGTGTACTATATGATAGTGAATCATAATTTTAAATATATTTATTATTTTACATTCCATTGGGATAAAAGTAACACAAGCTAGTGACAAACAATAATACAAATAAATCAATTACAATGTAAGAGATGACACCTCAATTTTCTTTTGAAATGTACACAATTTCTGATACAATACACAGAGGAACAACAAAAAGGAAGTTTTCGTATATAAAGGGGTAATGAATTCCAGCTTTGAAAATTTGAGTATGGAAAACGATGAAAACTTTGTGTAGTAAGAGATGATGGGAGGGCAAGGGTAAACCTATAATCTTCTTGAAACCTAAAATCCTTTGGTATTTATCCTGACAGTAGCTTCTCATTTTACCTTTTACCGCTTCGCCTAAAAATAATTGCTTTACAACACCTGGGGCCCATAACCCGTGGTAGCGCTGCAAAGTTTGCAGTGCTGTAGCTGTCACGCGTTGAAATGAAACGCACAACATCCAATCAATTTGATAAAAATTGACAAGCCTATTGAGTTAACCCCTATTTGCGTTAACTCAAGTCCGTTAACGCAAATAGGCAGTTTTATTGGATCACCGCCAGTATTACTTCGTCAGTCAGTTACAATCTTTCGTAGTGTGAGGTTGAAGTTCAATTAATGTGTAACAGTCAGAACCCTAATTTTTGGGGATCATCCATAAATTATGTAACGCAATTTTTCAGCCCTTTCCTTCTCTTAGTAATAATCTGTGAACTCTCTACCCCTTCCCCTTTTTAATATTACGTAACAGAACTGTGGTTGAACCTCATTTTCCTGAAAAAACTATTCAAATTATGTACCCAACTGAAAAAAGTATCATGTTTAATAAAATAGTTCAAACACTAGGATCAATTTTGGTATTTGCCATTCTTTATTTTTATACTTGGGTAAAAATATTTTTAAAATTTTTGAACATGTTTCCCCGGAAAATGTGTTTTTCCATTTTCAGCATATAATAGTCTCTTGCAGATTCTATCAGTAACAGCCTTTATGCTAAAGATAGAAGGATACACTTTCCGGAAAAATGTTAAAAAAACTTTACAATATTGTTTATCAAAGTGATGTAAGCAACATTGACAACAGTAAAAAAAAATGAATGACAATTACCAAAATCAATTCAAGTGTTTTAAACTATTTTAAGTTATTAATTCTAATTGCTATTGGATCAACATAATCAAAACACACGACGTGTTTTGTTATCTTCAACCTTAGTATCATTTTTGTTTGACATTGCACTGCACATATAATGCACATAGTGGACATTGGGATTAGTTGTTGCTTTCTCAGGTTACTCAGATTTCTCAGATTCATGTTGCGATAAACTGGTTTGTGCTATTTTGTGACAATTTTTTCAGGTATTTTTCCATTGTATAAGTACTTGTTGTTACAATGATAAAATAGTTGATTCTCTTCACCCATCAATTTTAATAACAATGTGACTTCGTTTTGCCGTATTTTTGCTCTAACTCCCAGCTCAGTTGGTTTTAACTTTTCTTTCGTATTAGTTTAACATATTACTTTTTTTATCGAATGAGTTCTCAGTTTTTGTAGTTATCAACACTCTGGCAGGAAATATAGATCCTCTTTTATCTTCTGCTGCTTCGCTCATGTTTACTAATTGGTAGTGGCTACGTACACGGCGCCGTGTATTTTACTCCGTTCACGGTAGTGCTCTCGGATTGGTCAATGTAGTCATGTGATCGCCGGCCGTGAACGGAGCAATATACACGGCAAAAAAATATTTC
>JAQIWH010003413.1:0-20111 GCA_034695005.1 Cryptops parisi | reverse complement strand
TACATAATAAGCCTCCAGTCACACACAATTTTTGTTTAGCAAGTTAAGCAATTTTGTGACCCACTGCGACATCATCTTCTCTTTCTCAACCAATGGAAACTGGTTTGGTTAGAAGGTGACGTAACAGCTATCCACATAGTTGCTCTACTTGCCCATGACTTACCACAGACTATATTATGACTTCCTTCAACGGCCTGCGGGCCGTGTTCATATCCTATATATATTCTCCATCACTTCAAGTATTGTAATTGCCCACGGCAATCAATGAAAACATCTGTTAAAGCTTACTGTATTTTTTATTACGCAATAAAACTTAAAAGCTATTCCGGAGTTTCGTAGTATGCTGTTATACAATTTCAAGTCTTATGCAACGAAGGTATTTTTGTCCGGTTTGCTTTTATTCAATGAAAATTCGTAATGGTTACAGAACAACCCCGGGTACCACCAGAAAGCCATAGGCTACATTTGTATACAATACGTTACTATAGCACCAAAGTGATATTTCTTTTTTCTCCTTGAAATCAAATTTTCAATTCATTCTAAAATTTTGCCTTTTTGTGTTAAATTTTTTTTCTCGTTTATTTATTCACACGGGAGGTGTCTTTCTTCACTGTACCATTATGTTCTACAAAAAGACGTAAGCTTACATACTATTTATTTTCAGCTTTGGCTTAAAACTTTCTCTTGAGAGATGTTGCTGTCACTTTACATTTCGGGTCGTACAATACACCACCTACGAACCATTTTGTACAAATGTCATTTTTTTAAGACTTCACTTACCTTTTATCGATCTTTTTTTCACACTTTCGCTAAACCTGTTTTGTCAACTTTTTTTCTTCTTTTTTTTTTTAACATTTTCGTACGAGTTCTCCATCTTGACCTATATAAAAAAATCTTCTCGGATAAGTAATTTTATTTTCAGGTTCGATATGTCAGTTCACAATGGATGCTCAAATATGATCCGGATTTTACTTGTATTAAGAAAGTTAGCCATTAATGAAATAAAATCCGGTTTAAATTTGAACGTTCTCATTAGTGAAATATTTTTAATTATCATGTTATCACACTGTGAAAAATCCTTGGATAAGTGTCATTCATTATTATGATCAATATATCTTTTACGAGAAATGTTCAAATAGAGCCCGTATTTTATTTGTATTAAGAAAGTTAGCCTCTAATAGAACAAAATCCGGTTTAAATATGAACAGTTTTTATATCATTTGTAAATTTTTCTTATTTTTTGTAATCTTAAACACAGGATAATTATTATTCACTATTATGATCAATAATTTATTTACGAGAGATATTCAATTATTATCCGGATTTTAATTGTATTGAGAAAGTTAGCCGTTAATACAACAAAATCCGGTTTAAATTTGAACATTTTTTAGATGTTCGCAAATTTTTTTATATATTTTTTAAACATGTTATTACACTGTAAAAACCCTTGGATTATCATTATTCATTATTATGATTAATATTTCTTTCACAAGAGATGTTCAATTATTACCCGGATTTTATTTGTATTGAGAAAGTCAGCCGTTAAACAACAAAATCCGGTTCAAATTTGAACATTCCTTATCGCTTGTGAAAACACTTGAATTTTATAATTATCCATATTATTGTTGATAATAATCTAATTAAAACTAATATATGTGTAGTTATCACATTTGAATAGAGAAAAACAAAATGGATTTTTTTATTCGATGTCATTACAAGTACACATTAAAAATGTTGCAAAACTTGACACTGAAGCTTAGTTCTATATATGTAAAAAAAAAAATCACATTTACAATCGTGTGTACAAAACAGTTTTAAATAGCCATTATTAATAGTTATTATTAAAAAATATAGAGTTTTAAAATGGTAACAAAAATAGTTACAAAATAGCAATTTACAACATTGAAAAGCATGATGAAGTATATATATATATTTTTTATATATATTTTATTTATTTTACAAAAATTGTTTCAACAAAACCATTACCAATAAGTTTCGGAGTTTTTATCATTACACTATATAAAGCCATATAAAACATTGATTACAAATGAAAATCAAATTTTTATTATCTTTGTAATAGGAAATTTTGAAACGGAACATCTGTTTTCAAACAGCACACTGTCGTTAAAATAGATCATTTGTCGAAAAGGGTGATAAATTTTGACGACTAAAATGTTTTTGATGTGAAAGTTTGATAAATACGTGACCCCAAACGTATGTAGTATACTGTACAATGAATATACGACATAAAGTTCTCGATTTATGCGATTTTGTTAACATGTGCTGCGAAAACAATTCTCCCAGACTTTTCGTTATATGCGATTGTGACAATTTAGTTGTGTTTCGATATATTTCGTTATACAGTACTGCATATGAGAATTTTGTATCTGCGTATATTGTCTATAATAAAAGTTAACAATTTTGCCACTAGGTGGGCGTTGTATAACTGCCATCTAGTGGTGTGAAGTGTAACTATGTTTTAACTTATTTTTTTAAAAAAATTTAATTAAAGCACATTTATCAAACCTTTCATATACAAGTATAATATTATAGGGTTACAAAATATTACTTCAGTAAGATCACAGTTCTTCAGATCATTTTTTCGTACACGTAGATCATCATCTTGAGCATAAAAAATACTAAGATTTGCTTAGTGAACATTGTGTTTTTTCATTATAATTGGTAACAAAGTGGTTGGGAGTTGTTAACGATAGCTTCACATACAAAAATGACATCAATAAGATTTTTAAAAGTGTTTTTTTTTCTTCATATTTACTGTGTACAATATATTTATATGTTAGGAAAGCAGTACCATTCTAATACGTCATTGTAAAAGTTTCGTTCATCTCATTCAATACATTTAATCGTTTTGGACGTCACAAATTTGATTTTTATCGAACACCGACTTTTCTTAATTAAAAATAATTCACAAAAAATTACATAGTATAATATAAAAATAAAATAAGAATTTAAAATATAAGAACTATCGCTGATGCCATTATCGTCATACAAATGTTGAACAAAAATGAACAGCTGCAACTTTGTGAAAAGATACATTCAAAGTACACTATCTCATCATCACCAAGCAATCACACTTAAGACTTAAGTACAACCCTCTGTCTCAAAAATATGGTATACATTTTATGTACAATTTTCCGATTATGGACAGTTGTAGGAAATAATATAATAATTTAAATGTGGTCCTCTTTCTGATATGTAAGTTAGTTTTCGCAACTTACAATTTACAGTACTTGTTTTTTGAGAAAGTGTCATGTAATGTCAAAATGCTTGTCATTTAAAATGACACCCGTTGTGACTGCAATAATAAACCTAATGCTTCAGAAAATTTTGCTTCACATGATATAGACACAGTAAATCTAAATAATTGACAGTTAAAACAATGGAATATTGCAAGTTTTGCTACAACTAGAGCTTAAGAACCTACTTGAGCCCTAACTTTTGGATCACGCTGTATAGTAAATTGAAAATTTTATTAGGATATTCTATAATATGGGGTGAATTATTTTATTCACTCAAATGATTACTATGGGTATTATAAATTTTTTATTTATTATACAGGGTGATCCAAAAGTTAGAGCTTAAGTAGGTTGTCGAGCTTTCGTTGAAGCAAAAGCTGTAACATTCTATTTTGCTTTTCGATTATCAATTATTCAAAATATATTAATTTAAAAAGTATTTACGGAAATTACAAAAAAATTTAAATTGTAACATATTGTGACAAATGAAAAGCTTATTTCCAAAACGTCTTATCTTTATTTTAATTATGTTTTGAGATAAGAGGCTCTGACAACTATCTGTGAATCGCTGATTCCGAATATGTTATTATCAAGACTCAAAACTTATTTATTTTCTACTGAAAAACACTCTCAAAAACCACGTTTCTATGCAAAGTCTATGGTCGAATGAATAAAAAACCCTGTTTCCTTGAAAAATTGTGTTTTTGGATTTGAGACGTTTTGGAACTAAGCTCTTCGAATGTATACCATATTTTGGGACAAAACAAAAAACCAGCCAAATTTTGAGACAGAGGGAGTATTTTATTTAGCCAATGAAAAGAAAATGAAACCGAAGGACAGGGATAAAAACACATTAAGAGATGACGCAACTGTTGCGTTTAATTGGTTTCTCGTCGTTGTTGTTACGCAATTTCGTTGGACTGCAACTGCTAGGTAAGGATTGCCTTCTCCTTCTAACGGCAGGACTCAACGCATACGGCACTCTGGCTTGGGCCAGCAACTCTTTAAAGATGGCCACGATGTTGAAATTCTCCTTGGCAGACGCCTCGACAAACCCATTTTCCCAGTCGATGGCCACGATGGTTTCGGCAGTCTCTCGAATCACTTGACGCCGTTCGTTCAAATCGCTTTTGTTGCCCACGACCACCAGGGGGACTTTAGGGTCTTTGCTTTCCAAGATGAGATCCCTCAAGTGTCGAACTTGGTCGAAAGAAGTCGAATCGTCGATGGCGTAGACGAGGACGAACGCGTCTGCGTTGGAAATGGACAGAGCTCTCATCGCCGGAAATTCGTTCGAACCGGAAGTGTCGAGAATGTCCAACGTGAGTGGACATCCGGCCACTTCGTACTCCCCTCGATGAAGCTCTTCCACCGTAGGCTTGTAATCGGCCACGTAACGGTCGTAAAGGAACTGCGAAACGATGGCTGTTTTGCCGACTTTGGTCGATCCCATTACTACGACCCTGTAGACATCTTTGGGACGACTGTTGTTGGAAGAAGTTCCATTGGCTATAATGGCGTGTCGAACGGTTGACTCTCCCTGGCCTGGCATCATCGACACTGGTAAACTGAATTTTCGAGAACGGTGAAGAATGGGGTGAGGAGGACTTCGGGAAACCTAGCAATAAAAAAAAAAGAAGAAAATGGTGAACATTATCGATTTTGGTTCCAGTGGCTATCTTTATAACTAAGAAAGTCTCACTCGACAGTTTGTTTGTTAATTTGTTTACTGGCTTACTATGAACTTCTGCAGTATATTTTTCAGTTAATTGACTCGATTAGGTATACCGACACATTTCTAGTTTGGTTTTAGGCTATTGTAAACTTGTAATTAGGAAGCCGATAAATCCATCCTTTGTGATCCTTCCTACTCTAAAATTTGTGACTTTGAGTTATTTATTTAAATTGGCGTTGTTAGGCAGTGAATTATGAACAAATTAAAAAGAGAGTTTATTGTTTACACTTGCATTGTTATAGTTAGAGTATCGTTATAGTATGTTAATTTAATTACTGCAATTTTATTGATTTAAATTTTATTTTGTTGATTGAAATTCATGATTATGCATAAAATGATATAATAAGCTTATATACATATATACAATACAGTATATTTCATTTTAATTTTATTTTTTTTCATCCCGTAGGGACACATCAACAAAAATACAGACAAAGACAACAGTCAGATCAGAGTAACTAAATAATATATTTGAAGAGTATGTTTAATTGTGATACACATACAGTATGTATATACTAGATAATAGTATACTATCTATAATATTACTTTCCGTGCTAAAGCACTGTCTCTGTGGTGTAGACTCCCTCAACGATGAACGAATGTTGCGAAGCAACCCGAGTCTAAACATGGCGTTAAAAAATGAATGAATAAATGAATGAATGTTCCCAAGCAAAATGAGCTGCTACATATTAAACAAAAATGAAAACATTATTAATTAATTTATTATGATAATGTATTAATTAGTGATTTTTACGTTTTTACGTTCGCGAGAAGTACTTTTAAAACAAATGACGCATCACTGCAGTACATTGGTGCTATACGAAACTAACTTTCGTGCGGTCAATCGAGTATAATGCCGTGAAACTCACCAATGTTAGTGCTTGCAAACCTGGGCTTGTGTATAATTATAATATTTTGGATGTTATTGAAATTTTTATTACTATTGAACTGACAACGTCGTTTTATCACTATAAAACTAGTTACACTCTAAAATCCGACATATCAACTATTTGAACACAAAATGTCCTGCTGCAATTTTAATTTTTATTTTATTTTGTAGTAAACATACAATCGTAATGCTAGTAGTTTTCTATTCTCAACTTTAAGCACCTTTCTAATTTTTTTTTTTTGGTTGGTAAATTTTGTTTCAATTTGGCGAAATTTTTCAATTTTTCATCTGAATCATTCAGCTGTATAAGAATAGTCAAGAAAGCCCACGATTGTTCTTTTTCGTTTCTTTCTCGGTTTCAACTTTTCTTTTATTTCGTTTTCAGTTTTTGATTTTTATCATTTGTTTTTTTTTTTTTTTGGAAATCGTTCGACTTGTTATCTGCTCACTTCATCAATTATTTAAGACGCAAACACTTGGAAAACATTGGCTTTTTCCTTCTTCAGTTTTTGTTTTTTTTTGTATTAAATCTTTTCTTCGATTTTTCTTCATCTTCTTTCCTTTCATCATTATCATCGTCATCATCATTGTCATCATCTTCATCTTTCAATTACCCTTTACCTCCCATTTTTGCATATTAAAATTTAATGATATTCTTCTCCTCGAAGCGTTGGACGACTACTAATCTCACTTATGTTTGTTTTGCAAATAAAATAACGTTGAAAGCTTCGACAAAATTTGAATTTGTTTGCACATCATAAAAATTCACGCAAATAGTGAGAACGATTTTTTTTTCAACTAAAAAAGTAAAAATAATAGTCTGTGAATGACAAACGTTACAGTTTTATTAATAGAAACGTTATCATCAATGACATTTCACATTTAAAATGTCACAAATTAGATATTTTGTTTGACGCAGAATATAACATGATTATTTATATAAGATTATTGTAAAGATCTAGTTTTGGTTTTGTGTGTCAAACTGAATCCGGTTCGAATTTGAATTTGTGTTGTTTATGATTATCAGTTCAGTTTTGAACCGGATTTTAGGCAGAAAATTTTGCTTTATGTTAAACAAAATAGGTTTATTTTTTTTAACATTTAAGATAAGTTCAAATTTGAACCAAATTTTGATAAATTAAAGTTTTGCATTTTTTTTTGTCGCATGGAAAATCCGGTTTGAATTCGATCAGTTGTAAAAACAACATGTAGTTCAGATTTTGAACATTTTGAGTAATGCAAAAAATTCAGTTTTTTAGAATTTAAAGCAAAATCATGTTTATATTTCAACAACTTACAGTATACAAGAGGAATTCAAATTCAAACCGGATTTTTTCTTGATGCAGTAAAACGTGCAGTTTTGAACAAAAAAATCCGCTTTAAATTTGAAAATTTTATAGTATATGACACGAGTTCAAATTTGAACCAAATTTTGGTTGAATAAAATAAATTTTTGTTGTTGCAATTTTTATCGCATACAAAATCCGGTTCAAATTCGACAGTTTTAAAAATAACAAATATTTTACATTTGAACAGGATTTTGTTTGATGCAATAAATTGCGCCTTTGCAGTTTAAACAAAAAATCCGGTTTATATTTGAACATTTAATAGTATACAAGAAAAATTCAAACTTGAACCGGATTTTTATTGACACAGTTTCTTAGCAAAACAAAATCAAGTTTAAATTTGACAAAAAAACAAACCAAAAAATAAATAATTTGTCTTAAAAAATTTGTGTCACTTAGTGGTAGTTGCTTTTTTTTTAAGTTATAGTAAATTTTGTAAAAAGTTTGATAAAGTCTTCACATTTTTTTCAAAGTATCGATAGTTAATTATCCTTGAATGCTAATGACCTTAATTTAACAGCTTGAAGCCATTTTTACGAGAATCGATTAAATCTCCATTTAATATCGGTCTTAAAAAAAAAGGTAATAATTAATGCATTTTGAAGACGGATGACTTCGGAGGTCATTGATTTGTGAAAAGTGTTCTTCGTTTCAAATAACTAAACACACTTTACATATTTCAAAAAACGAAAAATTCATCAAATTAGTGGAACGTAAGCGTAACTTTAAAATTAATAAAGAAAACGCGGAAGTTGATGGCAAAGTTGTGAAAGGTAAAATATTGTAATAAATGTAATAAATTAATAAATATTTAATATATTACAAACAATTTGTCGTCAAATATTAATATTAACGGGTCTACAAGTAGAAGTCAACTCGTCAGTTAATGATAAAACAATATTTCACAAACATTCTGATGCAATCTAATTTTGAATCCTTTTCTGGGAGTAAACCCCGTGATTGGTATGGTAAACCACGTGGAGTCTAAAAGTGAACCCCGGTGTTTGGACTAAAAATCTTATTGAACAATATCAACTTTAATCGTTGTTTATTCGCAATACAGTTTAATTACGAGTCCTTCACATTAGTGTGTTAATGAGATATGAATTTTATTATTATTTGCACCTATTACCTTTTACGATGGTCATTCGAATGTGTGAAATGACACTGACAAGCGGAAAATGCAATTGTAATTAACGAAAACGGCGTTCATGAGAAATAATCGATACATGATATAAACACCCTCCCCCTCCTACTGTAATTTCAAATAAGAAGAAAAAATTTATCATTTATTATCCAACTTAAAATGTTATCCCATTCAACATTTTTGGATGTGAATAATACATTTTAAAATAATCTCCAATTTTAATTTTTAAATGTGTGTATTATTAAATTTGAGCCGTAAAAGTTCGGCTCAAATTTGAATCATCACATCTAGAATAGAAAGTTCAAATTTAAATCGGATTTTGTGTACGTTTAAGCTAGTCCCAGCGTTTCAATCAAACGAAAATACGGTTTAAATTCGAACGCTCAATTATTTATGAGATAGTTCAAATTTAAACCGGATTTTGCTAACCGCAGACGAGATTCTCAACTAGTTTACTATAGTTTTGTTTTTGTATCGTACGTGACAAGTTATTTGTATTTTTGTAAATAAATTATACGTTCATAGAATAGAAATTTACTACCGTATACTTTTTTACTTCAAACTAATATGATTGTAATTATTTTCAAATAATGTAAACTCAACTATTATAGTAGTATTTTCTGTATTTTATATTTAAATACCCAGTATTTTTTAAATACATTTTTTTTATTTTTGTGAGTTTTACTCTGAGAGACAGTTTTTGATAGACTATCCAAAACTCCCCTAGGAAATATAAGAAATCTATATTTAGTAACAAATCAATCCGTGCAGCTGATGTCTTTCGAGTTTTTTCTCTGTCTTCCAGTAAAGTAGAAATATTTCAAGCCAATATTTCATGTCTTAACATATACATTATATGCACACGTATTGTATTGTACAATAAATGTAATATAATTTACAATATACGCAAAAAAAATCCGGTTTAAATTTGAATCCGTCATATGTCATGTATATACGTGTAATCCAGACATTTTATAAGATGTCAAATGTTTTAGGCAATATATGAAATTGATATTTAGACTAGGTTTATAGCTAAGCCTAAATTTAGGCCTTAATGGTTTTTGGCGGAATTTGTTTAATTTTTTTGTTTTGCGGAATTGTTAACCGAAACTAACATTAAACTAACCTAAACAGTTATATACAACTGTTAGTTTATACTTTCCAAATGTTTATATTTTTCCGCCCATTTACGAATATTTCAAATAATCGTAAAAAACAATGAAAAATTGTCAGAAATCAATGTTTCTTTTCAAGTACCTATGTAATATTATTACTTTTTTATAATAACTGAAAAAAATAAATTTTATCCGATAAAAAATGCTCTGAGTTGAGTCATCGGTTTCTATTTTCTCGCTGTTTCAGCATTTTGTATTAAAGATTTCTACATGATTTCTAGATGTTTTTGTTTTGTGAAGTAGCATTTGATGAAATTCCATCATTTTTTTTGCTCTTCTCAAAATGAGGAGTGTAGGCGTTTTCGCAAACGTTTTATAAACTGAGGTTTGTTTATGTTATTCGACAATATCGAGGTTATCCATCTTTACAAAAGTTCAATCAGCGAGGTTAACAATCTTTACTAAAGGTTATCGTGATTGTAAAGTCGATATCATGGAATTTGAATATTTTGTTCGTATGTACAGTAATATTGAAATTTAAATTGTAAATTCAGTGAGCTTTAGCACAACTAAACTGTTTTTTTTTTCCAATAGTTTAAAGATAAACTTCATATTAGATACATCTCAATTAAAATATTTTATTTCCGATGATTTATATAGAAAATTGTAACATTTTTAATTCTGACGTCATAATGATGTCAGAGATGATGCAAATACCGAGGCTTAACTTTGAAATTATACTATGACATCATAAAGTGTATAAAGACCGTATATTCTTTATATTTAAAATTTTTTGGATATTGTGTATACGTTATCGGAAATGTATAGAATCCAGCAATTCTATAAAATACCATTAATGCCTGGTTTAGGCAATGTATGAAATTATCATTGGAATAGTGATGTTAAGCCGGAAGTTAGGTTTTGTTGAAAATTAAGCATAAATTTAAACGTATCGTACATTTATTGAAAAAAAATAAGTTAACTAATTTGAATTAACCTGCTGGCCTAAATAGTTGTATACAAGATGTTATTTCATACTTTGGCAAAAGAGGCTAACAACATATTATTCTTGAATTCCATACATTGCCGGTTGAAATTTTCAAAAGAACCTTTTCTCATCACTTGAAGATATATATGATACTCAATTCGATACTATATACTCCATAAAACTTTTTTAAATCATGACCCGCATTTACGTACTTCATGAATCCAAATATGATATTAATTGAAAAAATAATTATAAAAAACAATTAAAAGGATCAAAGTCATGGATTCTGTTTTAAAAGTAAACAAGTCTGCGGGCGAAACACTCTGTAATTGAATTTTTCCAAGGTCACTGATCGAACGGTTTTCTTAATGAGGGTGCATTGTAATAGTTCATTTTTAACTAAGGCTTTTTTGAAATTATATTATGCGTAATGTCCAATAATCAACTGTCCTTGAAAACGTGGTGGTCTTCATTATTTCACGTTATTGAGTTATAACCGATGCAAATTGTCAAATCAAAAACTGTATGTAATGAGGTTGTTTGTCTCGGTGTTTTGCAAAATTGGACGCTGCAGGGCGTTAGTAAATCAATGAGGAAATTTCAAAACTGTTTTTTGTTTGTATTTCAGGATCATCAAAACGCTGGAAAATTACTGTAGAAAAGCAATTAGTGAATTCGGTTAAGGAAGGTAAGAGATGACACGTGTTGATACTTTAATATCGTGTAGCTTACATATATAGTGTATACATACTGTATGGATAATATATTACCGGAAATGTAATAATACATGTATTCTATAGAATGCCTAGCTTCTTTTGGCAAAGTACAAAATGATATTTTTTATACAACTCTTTAGGTTAGTTTATTAGTTAATATTTTCTTAAACTTAGGTTAGTTAATCTAAATTTTTGCTTAACGTAACTATTCCACCACTAATTTCATACATTACCTAACAGGATTGCCATTCTATAGAATGTGTGGTGGCTTTAAATGGCTTAACATTTTTTGAGGATAAATGTACTCTTCCTGGGACGAAATCTCAGAATTGACAGGACATTGATCCGTCTAAATTTGATACAGCAAAATGTACCAGAGCCCCAGCCAATGTTCATAATTTTAATTCTGTAGATCATTGGAAATCTACCAAAAGAGCTCAAAGTTGTGCCGAATCACTTCGACTTCAGACTAAGTTAAATAAAAGAGGTTAATAAAAGCTTGTATAAAGCAATTCTCATTAATGCAAAAAACTAGCTTATCATCAATTAAAATTAATATTAATCTATCATTTAATAAGATATTACAGGATGACTCTATTAAGGTTATACTTGTACCAAAACTGTTTACACACTACTTTTTTTCCTCTTATCGTAATTAAGTTGGAAAAATACAAAGCAATTTTTATTATATACTTATTATACACCCACGAGAGGGAGATCTTTGTGTTTCATCTAAATCTTGATTTTTATCTTCTTGGATAAAAATCAAGTGTATATTATAAAAGTTGTTTTTTTTTTTGAGATGTTGCTACACACTAGGGCCAATGAAAGCGACACGTGCGAGTGTTATTGAATTTTCTCAACGAAAAAACGCCATCGAAAGGCAAAGATGAATTCCCTTCGAAGCGGAAATAAAATTGCACCAATGAGCATTGAGCGAAGGTTAAAAAAAAAGGTCACCATGACATTGACCTTCGAAATTTAAAGATCTTTCTGTATTTAGTCTAAACAACACTACTACGTCAGGTGCATAAAAATAATGCAGAACTTGTCTTGTTAGTGAATTAAACGACAAAATGTTTTTATGTGGAACTTTTCAATAACCTGTAATATTTTGAATGGATTCAAAAAGAGACTTATAAAGCGCAAAGGATTTTTTAATTGAGTTATATTGTTATTGAAAAACGGGAAGCGGTATTTTTATTGTTAGTATTATACGTTTTTTTTTCATTTTATTGGAATTTTATATTTTTATATAATACAAGGTGTCTCAAAAGTGTTGGTGCAGTTTTAAACTTAGTTAAATGAAAAAGTTAGGTAAATGAAAGTTGCACCAAGACGTATGGAATACCCTGTATAGTGCTCTATTTTCGATTTATGTAAGATTTACGTAGAAAACGCAACTTCTTGCATGTGAATGGAACACTATTTTCATATTTTGCAAAAGTTTACATTTTGACTTAATATGTTGAAACCTTTATTAAACAGTTAGTATACAGTGGAACTTCCTTCATTAAGTTTTTTATTTAAATATAGTTGATCATATAACTAAATCTTTTGAAGAAGAACCCAACCTTGTTCTGCTGTAGAAGATACAAAGCTTTTCTGCAGAGTTGCAATGTATTGTGGGAAGCAGCAGGTATTATTGTCTCTGAAGAAGCTTAATAAAATACATGTCTCTATTATGTACATTATTAATTTTCCGCACAGTGTTTGTAAGCTATATAGCCTCTCAACATTGAACAAATGTTGCACAGCAACATGAGTTTAAACAATGAATGAATGTTGCAAAGCTACACGAGTTTAACCACGAGATATTATATATTATATAGTATATCATATCCCATGGTTTAACCAGTGAACAAGTTTGTTGAATGAGTTTATCCAGTGAAAAATTGTTTGGAGGCAACATGATGCTAAATATGAGATTCACTTTTACACTTCACTTGGTTACCATTACATACCAACCACAGGATAATAAATGAAATAAATAAATAAATAAACATGTACATTAAAAATGATTTTTAAGCATACTTTTTACATAACCTATTGTCATATACAGATATATTATATGTACATACTGTACATTATGTAAAAAATCCATTTTTAATTTCTGCATGATTCGATTTACGCGAATTAAAACTTATGCAATCTTTCAGTAATTTTGATATTCAATTTATGCGAGCTTTGAGTAATTCCATGTTTTGATTTTTGCAAGTTTTAATTAATTAATTTATTTATTTATGCAATTTGTTTTCACATTGGACGTATGCAGTTTTTGATTTATGCGAAGTGGTTCTCGTTTTATTCGTTTTTGGTACATTGGACTATACGGTATATTTTCACAAATGACTGTAGATGGCAGTATACGTTCAATTTCCAGCTCACTCACTCACAAACTCTAACTCATATAAACAGTATAATACATAACATACAGCTAGTCTATTATTTATGTAAATCTACGTAGTATATATTTGGAAAATTCATAATAAAATCTAAGCTCAAAGTTCATTAACGATATGCAGTTTATAATAACATGAGCCCCTTCAATCTGGATTTCATATTCGCAGTGATTAGTGTATCTCGTTAAAAATTTCAAGGTAGATGATGAAGGAATTAGACTTTGATGAGTTTCGTCTGTCAAGGATAATGAAATCCCTCGGCGCGAAGCTTAGATTTTAAGGAGACTTCGTGTTAAGTGTACTTCTATATATAGAAGTTTGCCACAGTTTTGAACCCTTTAAATTTTTCCTCAAGTTGATGGTGTTTTTTCTTCTTATTCTGCAGCTCGGGGGTAAGTTTCCTGTATGTAATCAACCTCGTGCGGAAAGGGTTATTGAATTGTTAGTGCGCAGTAACAAAATTGTACTACTACTACGTAGTATACGCTAGCCTTACGTGGAACCAAGGTCAATTGTAACCGTAAACTTGTTTTTATAAATAATAAAATTCTAAGTGTTTGCGAAAACAAAATGAAATAAAAATTCTCATTTTGATAAAATTCTAAGTGTTTACGAACAAAAATGAGAAAGATTCTCATTTTCATCATACGCTTTATATTTAGCTTCACTTGTGAGTGAGCTGGGAATTGAACTTATACTACCAACTACAGACGTTTATAATATTTGTATAGTCCAATGGATCAAAAAACGCATAAAGTGAGAACCGCATAGATTGGAAACTGTATGTATGGAAAGTCCAATGTAACGAAAATCGCACAAATCGCATTAAAATGTTTTTCAGAAATTGAATATGGAAATCACTCGAAACTTGCTAAGTCGAATATGGAATTACTCGAAACTCGCATAAATCAAATATCGAATTACTCAACGATCTCATAAATCTAAATTCGCTTTAAGAGAAACTATTTATAAAGCGTATTCTTAAAAAGCATTTCAATGTACTTGTTCACTACGATTACACTAAACAAAAACATCTCAAACTTCCTAAGCGAGAAATGTATAACGTTTTAAGTGAAATTTTAGACACGTATTTTTTAAGGAAATATTTTGGAAAATATTTCTCTTTAAGCGTTTCAATAGAGTCTGTGGTATTTTATATGTTACCGGCAATGTACAGAATTTAGACATTCTATAGCATGCCAAATCTAGTTTATCTAGGCAATGTATAAAATTAGCATTGGAATAGTTACTTTAAGCAAGAATTTACGTAAAGTTTAAATTTAGATTAAATTGATTTTTTTTTTTACAAGAAATGTCGTTAACTAGTCTAAACTAACCAGAGCATTTGTATACATGATGTTATTTTATACTTTGCCAAGAAAGTTAGATATTCTGTAGATCGTGTATAATGCTGGATTTTTATATTTTGCCGGTGAAAGATACAAAAATCAACTTAAAGAAATGAAAAAACGACGTAATTAATTTCAACTGATAATAAATGACGTCATCTATTGTTAGTGCCAGAAAAGTGGGTGGTGTTTAAGACGCTAATGGGTTCAAGTGTTAGATGATGATAAAATGAAATGATGGGTGGGTGGGAAGAAAAGATGGAGGAGTCGTTTCTCTTATATAATATATTTTAAGTTTTTGACAGTTCATTTAGACGAGGTAAACGACTGTTTGAGTGGAAATGGATAAGACGAATGAGAAATGAAATGAATTATGGTAGCGTGACAAGAGCGCAATTTGTATTACTTACGTGTCACTGGTTTGAATTATTAGTATCGAAGATCCATCAACTTTATTTTTTTTTTGGCAATTTCAACATGTCAGTTGGTAATATTTTTGTTTCTATTTTTATTTTACACTCGGCGCCTCAATTCATCGAGAAATGAATTATGATCCACGAGGTTTAACAAATTATTAAAATCAAAACCAGAAAGACGTGATACGCATTTTAGAGCTTAAAACTATTTTTATACAGGGTGTCTGAAAAATAACTTTTGTAGAGTTTTTTTGGGTTCGCCTCCTACTCGTGTCATGTGGATTCGGTTCGGGGTCTGACACCACGGGGGCATGTTTTCTCGGGGTTCGTTCGCACCAATTTTTAAAATTAAAGAGAATGTATTTTTAAACAGTTCTATATTTCACATTACACGTAAATAACTACAGATAAAACGTATAATAATAAAAATAGTAACAATAAACAGAATTTAAGAAAAATTGGATAAAATAGTCTCACAATATGAAGTAGCTGAACAGAAAGTGACACCACCTTTCGGCAAATAAAGCTGACCGGTTACTGCACCGAGCCTTTCAATTGGTGTCCACCAGACAACAGCACTGACAGATCATGTAACTAGGCAAAGTATGAAATTAATATAAAACTGGTGAGGTTAGTTGACGTTAGTTTAAGTTAATTAACAACATCTTCTCTAAAACAATAAATGAAATTAAGCCTAGATTTAGGCCTAAATTTAAAGCTGCTCGAGCATACCGTTATTGTTCCATTCCATTGCTAGTTTTATAATTTACCAAAAGAGGCCAAGCATTCTGTACAATTACCTAGGCATCGTATAGAATGCCTGAGTTCTATACATTGCCAGAAACAATAGGTTTTAAATTCGCAACTAACGTTACATAAACAGTAGCAGAAGTAGAGACGTGCTCTCATCTCAAGCTTAAAACTAAACCAATTAACAAAAAAGCATCGTTCAAAAAGTTGTGTGTCGTCTTTTAAGTGCCACCTCAAATGGGGCAAACTGCAATACAAACAAACAAATGTTTTGTGTTTGGCATCTTAAGATGCTGCTGATGTAATTAAATGCAAATGCGTCGGCGCAGTTGGGTTAATAAACTGTTTGCTACCATCGTTGTTCGTTGAGTAGGGCAAATGGTCTTTGTTCCACTCAAAAGTGTCGAGTGCAGAATGGGGTGAACAACAGGGAATTATGAGAATTGTGGGGGCAAAAAGGAATCCCCCAAAACGCGGAGACAATTCATCCATTTGGTCGTTGCTTTGGTGTACCCATTTAGAAGACGCCATTAACGACCGAAGAGGCTTACACCACTTTCTTAATGTTTTTCTTTTGATGTTTTCTTTTTCGTTTTTTTTTTAAGGGTAGGGAGGGTTTAAAAAGTTTTTTTTTTTTTTGGTAATGTACTGTATAAGAAAGACATGTCAAGTCGCTGTTTTAAAACCCATTTTCCGCTGTCTTTTCTTCCGCAAACTTGCCAATAAATCACAACCTTCAGTTCCATATATGAAGTGACAGTTTAGTCGTTGAGTGTTTTTCAATTGGGAAATAACTTTGTTACTGTGTTCGTCGTTTTTAAAAATGGTTTGTATATTTTGTATATAAACCTAGTTGTATGTGTGTTGTGTGTGGTGTTTATGTGTGTTTGTGTGTTTGTACAAATACTATATCATGTATGTATACAACGATCTGGGTACTTTTTAAACGCATTCATTTGATCATAATTACTAGTTTTTTTATACAATTATTTAGGTTAGTTTAGACAACAACATCTTCTCTAATAAAATATTTTAAGCCTAAATTTAGACCTGATTTCAACCTAAGCTAAATTTTTGCATAACTATTCCGATGCTGATTTCATACATTTATTGCCTAATTACCTAAACCAGGTTTGCCATTCTATAGAATGCTTGAATTTTATACATTTCTGGTAACATATAAATACTACTGTTTGAAATCATTATTTCATGAAACACAATTCAAATTTCCCTAAAAACATTTTCGCATATTACAATGATGTTGATGTTCGGGTTATTACTGTAAATTTGTATTATTCTAAAAATGATAATATTTGGCATAAGTTTATAGACCTTTAATTGGAAGGGTTGTGTTTGTTCACGTGATTTTGGTGTCTGTTTTTTCGTTACTACGAAACCAAAAAAGGAAAAAGCTCATTAATCGAATTGGAACCAATTTAGATACACTATGATACACAACTCTTTTTAAGGGTGTCATGTTGTTTTTTCTTTTGGTTTTTTTATGGTCATGTAATTTATTGCCTCGATACATTTCAAATGATTCCGAGAAATTTGCAGTGCTTCGAGAGTTATTTCTACGTTTTTAAAGAGAATTATTCATTCGTATGGCGTATTAATATTGTAATAATAATAATAATGAAAATACGCCAACGTGTAAAATATAATGAATGTAGCTTGCTAACCGTAAAGAACGATTACTGTATATGTTATCGTCGAAGCGTGCAATGCGTTAATTTCACGACATGCCTAATTACGTAGGTATGGTTAAGCACCGTATAATATACCATTTAATTAGTGATTTCATACAACGGGTTTCATACTTTAATAATAGAAGAAAACACTCATTTCACACTTTAACAAAGATATCTAATAAACGCGGTTGTTTTTTTTATATTTTACAACTTTTCTAATCTATTTTTAAACTCTTTATATTAGCCTCACTTGTGAGTGAGTTTGTGAGTAAGTTGTGAGTTAGTGGGTGAGCGAGCTGGGAATTGAACGTATACTGCCATCTACATTCGTTTGTGAGAATATACTGTAAAGTGATGTTCCAAAAAAAAGCATAAAACGAAATCCGCATAAGTCTTCCGCATAAATAAAAAACCGCATAAGTCCAATGTAAAAAAAAATCGCATACATAAATAAAAAATATCGAAACTTATATAAATATAAGTTTAAAAATAAAAACATAGAATTAACTCAAAACTCGTATAAATCAAATTTATAGAGTGACTCAACGATCGTATAAATTCGCATAAATTGGAATTTGCATAAATCAAAATATTGACCTCAATCAAAACGTGCTTAAATCAAGAATGAAATTACTCAAAACACGGATAAATTGAATATGAAATTATTGTAAGATTGCATAAATTTTAATTCGCATAAATCGAAACACGCAAAAAATAAAAAAATGTATTTTTTGCATTATGTATGTAAATACAGTATAACTGTATATGACAGTATATAAAGAGTATGCTTTAAAAGTATTTTTACTGTACTTGTTTATTTGAAATATTACAACTCTTCTAAGCTATTTTTTAATATTGGTTTTCTATTGTTAATAATAATAACGTAACCACAATTTTAGCTCGTTAGCAATTGATTTGAGCAAGTGTCTAAAATCTGATAACAGGCACAAATTTATCTTCATATCTAGTCACGTGATTTCAATGAAGTTGTACGACGCTAATTGATTTAGAAATCGCTGTTTACTGTAAGCCTATGTATGTTAGTATACACAGTCGAGCCTCATGCAACAATCTTAACTCGTGCCAGCACGACCTACGTCATGGGGAAACTCGTTGTATGAGCATATTTTTACAGTACCTATAAAATGTGCTTAATGTATGAAAAATTCCGAAAGCCTCCTCCTAAGACACTCTTGTACAGAATGGTTTTTTTTCAAGTAAAATAGAGGAATCACTTAGTATTGCAGATACGTCGACTATAGTCATGTACATGTACTATGACCAGAACATTCGGGGGCGATACAATAATGTTGTTTTTATTGACCTTGGAATTATTTTCACGAAAATTATATTGTTACACCGAAAACCAGCTATTCGTAACTACCAAGTCATATTTAGAAAGTTGTAGACAAGGTTCGGTTTAGTCATCATCTAGTGTCGTTTCATTTAGTTTGAACAATCCAACCAAAATAAAAATTGATACATCAATAGAAATTAAAAGACACGATGCTGCTACAACAGCTTTTCTGCAAGTCACCCATGCTATTCAGTGGAGTTATTTCACTGTTATGTCACAGTGACGCATTTCCTCTTTCTTTCACTTAATTTGGGGGGATTAAATTTTTTGAGGGGCTTGGCTTAGTTTACTATTAGATAGTTAACTATTGAAAAAACTTTATCGCACCATTTGAAGAAACATTATGCACAGAGATGCAATCATTACGAAAGTTGTCAAAGCAGAAATTCACTTTACTCGAATATTTCTCACACATAACGAATTCTTTCATAAATTAAATCGTGGTTTTGTACCTTTAAGCTACGTGAGGCACAATTTGTTTACTCGTATAAAGCCATTATATACCATTAAGTGCTTAATTAGTTTCTTATCTTATCTGGCAACGGTAAACAACATTGTTTAGATATCTCAAAAGCATTCGAAAAAAAACAAAAACAACAAAAAAACGAAGCATGGTAGATCAAAGTTGAGAAATTGAGTTCTAAGCTTACCTTGACTCGTTCCATCGGTACAATATATCTCCAGAGTGGAATGAATGAGTATATAACACCAAGGTTTTTCACGTTGGAGCCCACAAAAAAAAAATGAGTCTTGGAAACGATTCAAGAAGGAAAACGTAGACTAAACATCAAATGTTAGAATCGATAGGAAACTACGGAAAACCTTTTCAACAGGTGTTACTTGTTTTCTCTTCTATTGGTAAGGAAAGAAAGATACTACAAGACACAAAATGACAGACACGCACTCGATATTGGCAAGGTTACATTTTATATATGGTATGGATATTCTTCATA
>JAQIWH010003412.1:0-20117 GCA_034695005.1 Cryptops parisi | reverse complement strand
GGTCCGTTCGTCATCATTCGTCTGCGCACTGAACACAGGCTCGTGTGTCTGCGCATGCTCCCGGACTGCTTTTTCACAGGGCTTTGTGCGTGGAATTATAGTGGTAAGTTCAGCAGTGCAACATAATATAGGGAAAGATTCATGTATAATATGTTCATATGTATTCACTTTGGAATCATTGTAAAAGTGTTGCGTGGAAAGCTACTGATTAAATATTATAGACTACGGAAAATTTGTTTTAAAAATGTCACTTTATTTTATAATTAAAATTACATTAATTACCATATAAATTGACATTATTTTTAAAACAAAGTTTCAGTACATACTGTAATTAATTTAATATTTATTTTTATTCTTTTCATTTTATAGAAGTCGCAACTGAAATGGCTATTGTATTGGGTTTCTATCCTATCCTACAAACATTACACTCAGAACTAATGGAAAAAAATTGTTCAAAGTTTAAACATTGTTAACTTAGAATTTTGGTTACAAATATAATTTTCATAAAAAAATATATTACATCCAATAAACCAAAAAAACACACTCAAAATTAAAATGAAATGTTACTGGTTGATTAGATTTAAAATATATTACTTTTGCTTTTCTAAACAACAATAGCAAGGATTGAAAAAATCCTCGTCTCAACCTGGGATCCTCTCGTACTTACGACAAGACGCTCTATATAACACGCTGAGCTACCGGAACAGACAGTAATAAATTCTTCTTGTGGGCTCATATTGAATGAGTGCTACTATTCAAAATTATAATACGTGTTGCAGAGGTAACCAGCTTGGGGCGGAATTGCATTTGTCCCTTCGAAATTTCCTTGTTTCGAATATAAGACCCCTTTGTTTCTACGTAACAAAGTTACGTAATAACGGGTACCTTACTAGTCTTTTTATACTCTTTATATATTACCTTCACTTTTGTGAGTGAATCAGTTGCGAATTTCTACATATAAAAACAAAATTACTCGATGGATTTTGACGAGTGAAATGTCTATGGATTCGCCTTAATCTAGCGAGTAACAATGGCTAATGGCATCAATGAAAAACCAATATGGCGGACGCTACATGCATAATTCTTTAGACCCTCCTACACTCTGCAGACTAAATGGCTCGATGGGTTTTGATGTTTGAGATTTCATCTCATTTGCCTATTTGTCATGAGTGATACTGGCTCTATTGCATCAATGAAAATGTAATATGGTGGACACTATATGCCAGTATATAAAGATTGTGCATACAAAAACAAGACGACTCGGTGGATTTTGATGAATCTATGAGTCTATGGATTCGTCTTAGTGTATCGAGTGTCATTGCCTATATGCTGTTTATTAAAAACTGATTGGCTAAACCTATATGCCAGTATATAAAGAGTATGCTTAAAAAGAATTTTTAATGTACTTGTTAAAAGTTGTACTGACAAGTGAATAAAAGGTCTTGATTCGCTTTGCGGCACTAGTCAGTAAACAACCTGCCGCATTAGCGATATGCCTGTACAAGAAAAAACAAACAAACATTATCGAAAGATTGCTGTGGCAACTATTTTTTAAAACCATCGTCGAGTACTAAACTCATAAATTATAAAACAACTCTACGTGATTGCGATAATGAAACGCTATCTTACCAAAGAAACGATCACTTGACCTCAATGCGATAACGTCAATACAATTAGACAACGTTTGATAACAACCGATCGTTTCATGCGACACAATACTATAAATGCATAACACTCCGTATACGACACTTCCTTCGATATACGCATAAGAAAAGTCGATAAGCTTATATAATCGAGTGTAAAGAAGAGTGAGTGAGATTTTGCGATTTTTACTCACATTTTGGAAGATGGAAGCAGCGTCCAGTTCGGGTCGAGTAGGTCTGGCAGGTCGAGTGGCTTTGGTGACAGGGGGAGCCATGGGAATTGGTCGAGCCGTGTGTTGCGCTCTGTTGGACAAGAAAATCAAAGTTAGTACTGTACACATTCCATGATATCTTGTAACACAAACTGAAAAAAACAAAAAAAAAACAAAAAAAAAACAACGAACAGCTGAGAAAAAAAGTTACATAAAATAACCTTGTAACTTCTTACATAACGGCGATTGCGCGCAAGTTAAGATACGGAAATTTCAGTTATTGTATACTACTGTATACGTGATCAGCAAAACAAAACATAAATACAATAGACTCTTGCTAATCCAACTATTCCTTGCACAGAGGAGTAAACGTTTGATCTTTTTATTACTAAACTCAGTGTTGCAAGTTTACTGTATGTAGTGTTTAAAAAATCTAAATGAGAAACAAATATATGACATTGACACGTGAAGAAAAACACGATCAGTACGCACTATCTATGGTATCATAGTAATCAATGATTACTAGACAGTATGATTACTAATTATACAGTATGAGACAGAATGATTACTAATCATACTGTCCCATTTACTGATATCAGTGCTGTAACCCAGCCTTTTTTACAACACGGCAGAAGGCCGGATTAGCAAAAGTTTACTGTAAATTATATTTATAAATCATATTACAAATTGCTTTTTACATTTATATTTGTAAAAAGCAAGTGTGAGCCATAGATTTTTCAATGCCATTTTAATTTAGCATCAGTAAGAAATTATTAAAAAATACAAACATTTTTATATGACTGAGTAGACCTTTTTTTGCACCTTCACAACGTTTCGCATCCCTCCTGAGGGATTTGTCAAGTGGAAAAGAAGGAAAGGGCGAAACAGGGGAGGGGGATGCTGAAAGGCCGACAAGAACAAAATGCCGACAATAGTAAAAGGTCGACACAGACAAAAGGCCGCCGTGAAGAGAAAGCCGACACGTTAAAAAAACTTAAATTAATTTAAAATAATAATAGAAATTTTTTTTTTTATTTATAATTTGAAGTCACGGAATTGTACAATACAAAATAAACTTAGATAGGGTAGTCCAATCAGTCCATGAGACTTGTGTACGGATCTACCACTGTTTAAATGATTCAGAGAAACAATGACACGATTAAAACAATTACAACAGTAGTCATAACAATCAGAACAGAAACATGAAATAATCATCAAGCTGAAAACAATCACATAACTCAAGTGAAATCATCCGACCTGGATATATAAAATAATAAATGATCAAATACACATGCAACTTTAAAAAAAAAATACAAAATTGCCAGGGCGAGACAGGTAGTCAAATATCTTGATGAGATAACTATACAAACTTTACGGTGTGGTCAGAACAATAACCTTAACAATAGTGACTGTAACAAAATAAACAGCTTTTAAGACACGCGAAAAGACAAGAGGATCTGCAGCTGAGCGAAACAAGCCTCAGCCACTATTAGAGTTGACCTGAAGGTAGGCCTTCAGTTGTTTGTAGCAAGTCACCTGGAGAAGCCTATCTGGAAATATGCTAAATAGACGAGTCATGATGTACAGTTTTCCGTTCGTCTGACTTGGTGGTGGTCCTTAGTACAATAAATTTGGGTCGTGTATTGCTCCTATGGTGAGGTTTTTCGGGGTTTTTCGGGGCACTTGGTTATCTTTGAAGAAGCTCATGAGCATGAAATAGTAGATAAATATGTAGTTCAGAAATGCTCAGCATATCATCTGAGCATTGGAGCATCTATGAATCTGCAGCAATCTTTTTGGTGCAGATTTATAAAGAAACGCCTTTGAGCTGATTCCAGCGGGTGCAAATATGAGGAAGCAGCTTTTTCCCACACTGAAATCCCATACCTCATAAATGGTTCTGCGAAGAAATAATACGTTCCCTTTACGGGGAACAATGAACGATATTTCTTTAAAATAAAATAGCGTTATGCAAAGTTTAGAAAGCAAAGAGGAGATGTGGGAGGACCATGTCAGATGGAAATCGATGATTACCCCAAGATATTAGTATGATTCAACATAATGTCGCTACAGTTGTTGTTGCAGCAAGCAGTATGAAAACAAGTGTGTGAGTGGACGAGGTCTCAGGCATAATCTGGTCATGCTTAATTAAGTGGTGATCTGATTGCCACAATTTTAGTTTTAGTTTCGTAGATGTTAAAATGCCAGTCATTGGACCACTTCTGTAAATTATTAATGTCCTCCTGAAGTTGACTGGCAGCTGTGCATAGATTGTGATGTCTGAAAACTAGCAAACCGTCACTGGAATTCATGGACTGTGGTAGGGTATTTATATATATATTAAAAAAAAAGAGGTCTCAGGATTGATCCTTAGGGAACCCCTCTATTAATACCATACCCCTCACTTTCCGCATTTCCAATCCTTACTTACAAGTGTCTATCCGTTAAATAATTTCAAATCAGCCAAAGACTACGTCCTGAACTCCTACGAATTGAAGAGCAAAGAAAAGTTGTGTAATTTGAACGGTATCAAACGCCTTTCGGTAATCCACAAATAAGCATAAGAGGTACATATTGTTCTCCAAACTATCATACAACTCATCAACCATTCCCTCAAGGGCGTCAATTGTGCTGTTTGCACCTTTGGAAACCGAACTGTTCAGCCAACAGAATTTTTTGTTTGACCAAGTACATCATCAGCCTATTGTGGACATAACGTTCGATAATTTTTATCAGTGGCTGGCAGGATGAAAATTAGTCGATAATTTTGATGGTTTAATGCGCTACCTGGTTTGAAAAAAAGGATTGACAATGGCCGTTTTGTAGATCAGTTTCAGAAGTGGTCTGTTAAGCAACTTTTTGTGTTTGACGATCTCGGCAACGAGAATGCCATCGCAACCAGCAGATTTTTTCGTGTTAAAGCTGTTGATGATCGCATTGAGTCGGGATGATGTAATTGGCGGCAAATGAAAGAAGCGATCGAAAATTAAATTAGGTTGTTGTTGCAAATCGTTTGGGAGTTACGGAATGTTTCACTGATAGTTTCAGCAAATTCCTTTGCAACCTTGTCAGGGTTTGATCGACTACACATTTGTTCGACATACTTCGAGATGGAAGAGTTATTCTTAACTCTCCTGAGCAGTAAGTTAATTGCTTCCCAAATTTTACGCTTGTCTCCAGAGTAGTTCTTTAGGATACCTGCAAAGTAGCGCTTCTTTGCATTCCAAAGTTTATTTGTTACCTCGTTACACAATCTTTGATATTCAGTACGAAAGGTAGACTGTCGTTTGTATTGTGTGTCTTGTCGTTTTTGTAATTTTTCCGAAAGGCATTACGACACTTCATTAACTGTATAATGTCTGATGTAATCCAGAGTTGCCGTATGGTAGATTTGCTGATGGATGAGGTATAGGTCGCTGCTGTAGTGGCAGCGTTAAAATTATGAGTGGAGATGTTGTAGAGTACGTCTACGTTGTTTGCGTCTGTTACCTCCCAGTTCGATGAGGTGAGTACTTCCGAAAACACCTTTAGATCGAGGTGGTGTTTGATGTGTGAGTCGCATTTGTTTTGGGGAACAGGGAGAAAAAGAGAGACAACAACTGGCAGGTGGTCTGAAACTAATTCGTTCAGGACATTGGCAACAGGGTTAAGACCAGAGTGTTTGATGTTGATGTGATCCAGTAAAGATGAACTCATGGAGTTTAGTCGAAGTTCGTGGCAGGCAGCACAATGACTAAAGTTTTCTAGTCCATGCTCAGCAAGAATGAATAGATAATCTCTAGTGTTAGAATTATCCTCAAGAAGGTTCAGATTCATGTCACCCAGCATGGCGATATTTTTATAGGGGTCATGTTTATTCAGTAATTGCTGCACCTTCTCCACAAAGTGACGTCGCAGAATACTATGTTGTCTATAAAGCATCATTAAGATAATAATCAGTAGACCGACTTGGACTTCACCAATTATACTTTCGATATCCTCAAAGTTTTTTTCTAGCAGTGTGAAGCTAAACTGTTTATTTATATACAAGATAACTCCTCCACGTTTGAGATTCCCGTAAGGTGGCATATTCAATGTAGTTTGAGATTTGGTAATAATGGTGAAATGGGGAGAGTATTGAAACATCAGTGAGAGCAATGATATCAAATGAAGGAGAGGCACGCTCAAATAAACTCAGCAATCGTCAAAGTTTTTCTTGATTGAACGAATGTTTAAATAAAAGATATTCAGTTTCGGACTGTTGTTGGAGTGAGTTTGAGTCATTTCGACTTTGGAGGCCTATGAGGCCAGAGGTGCTGCTGTCAGAATTGACCATGACAGAGCAATAGGATACACAAATGAGCAACACAGCAAATAGACAGTGAAGGTGAAACCAATACCACGATGATCAGGTAGTAGAGATGAAGGAAGAGATGGAGTAATGCATGTAATAATATTAATAATGCAAAAAAATTAAGACCGAACTGTTTTTTTATATTTTGAATTTAATTTTTAAAAGTTTTATTAACTCTACTAATACTAATATATAAAGGCGAAAGTCCGTCTGTATGTTTGTGACTACACCACGCAAAAACTACTGATCCAATTAACTTGATTTTTGACTGACCCCCCTCCCCCCACATCAATAATATCTGTAAAAATTGAACGGGAAAGTATTTCGCCTTAAAAGCATATAAAAAATTTTGACCTTTCATAAGACCAAGATATTTTTCATTACTTATATAGCCCCAAAATTCAATTACCAATTAGAAATCTGGAGTGACGCTATGAAATATGAACTAGACAAGAGTCAAAGTAATCTTAATAATAATCGTCTAGGAGGAACGCTGACGCGAGAAACGCTAACGGTGACGCTGATGGGTATAAATATATACCCAGATGTATAATACAACAATGAACTGTATAACATAAGGCAAATTTAAATTACAACAATAAACTGCATAAACGTAAGACGTAATAACTAATGAGATAGTAAACTAAAATTTTTAATGAAACAAAAACTAAGGTAAACAAAATAAAACTTACCCTAGGTAACTGACCGGGTGGATTAACTTTTTAGCCAACGTTTCACCTGTTTAGCCAACGTTTCACCGATTGTTGAGGAGTTTTCTAGTCGATTGGGTTTTTTTGTGTGTTGTCCTGTGTTGTTTTGGTGGTGTTTTTGTTATGTTTTAAAGTCATTTTTTGTGCCGTGATCAAGCCTTCAAAAATAGGAAGGTGAAATGTTGGCTAAAAAATTAATCCACCCGATCAGTTACCTAGGGTGAGTTTTATTTTGTTTACCTTAGTTTTTGTTTCACAAAGATTAATCTAATAACAAATTTTAAACGTTCTCCGTATGCTAAATAAGCAAACTTTAAATTAATATATTACGATTATTATTTTAATGAAATAAATACAAACAATTTCATTATAAATCATGACTTAGTGTGATTCTAAAATTGTGAGTTATCTTAAGATAAATTAAAGTTACATTTGGTTGATAGACAAATATAGTAGTATAGTGGTAATAATGTTCTGTGTTTATTAATTTTTTCATGATTGACCACTGTCATCTTGTTCAAATACCCAACTCTCCCATGTTGAAAATGTAAGCAACAAGGATAATAAGAATCAATGTTACCAAACAACTCAAAAACTTAGATAATGTGTATGTATTTCCACGTGATACTGTTTTGAAATGTGATGTGATGAAATGCTGTACGTTTATTGGATGTTTTGGCAGTGACATCATGTTTCAACAACGTTACATGACGTCAGTGACGTCATGAAACGTCTTGGTGACGTCACTACAGTGTCTTTTATCTTTCGAATTCTACCGCTTTATAGGAGCAGGTTTGCCAGATAGTGGTACGTCATGACTCCACTGAATAGTTATTTTACGTTTTATTTTACCATCTGCTACTTACAAAGCAGCATCTGTTTTTTTTGTTTTTTGTTTTTTTTTATTGAGTCTACATCCCATAGGGACAATTGTAGAGGCTCTTTTACTCTTTGTTATATCAATTTTTATTTTTATTGCATTGTTGAAAATTAATTAAACAAAAGTGAATTCAGACTAAATGGAGTCGTAGCTACAATTTTATAAGTATGACTTGATACCTACAACGCATTGTTTAAAATATAATACAGTGATAGAATTTTTGTAAAAAATAATTTAAGTTAATGAAAATAGCACCACTGGAAAGGCTGTTTGTGGTCCATCCACAAACAATAATGGCTGGACACATTTGTTTGTCACATGCTTTGTTTCAATAATATTTGGTTGTGTCACGATAAAAGACTCACCCTGTATAGTACGATTTCGCTATTGTGCGATTAGCAAAATTTTTTCAAAATGTTCGTTACATACGAAAATTTTCTTTTCGTCGCATAGTTAGTTAGTTAGTTGTTTAGGTTTTAGAGGCACACCAACTGCCAAGAGGCTTGTTATATAGCGCCCACTGAAACACAGAAATTACATAACACTATATAAGTTGGTCAAGACCTGACAGCTTCATGAACCTATACACGCGATGGATGGTACGAACGTGGTTCCCTAGCACCTCCGGAAGCGTGGGAGGCAGGAGACAGCGCCTGCGAAGGGGTTCGTAAAGTGGACAATCCACCAGGACATGATGAACTGAAACCTGGGTATTACAGGCAGGACACCAAGGCGGAAACTCCTTACGAAGAAGAAACGCATGAGAGAATTGCGTATGTCCTATCCGTAACCATGTCAGCATCACCTCTTTTTTCCTGTCGGCAGAGAAAAATGTCGTCTATATTCTGACAGTATCTTTAATAACTCGCAGCTTGTTGTTGCCCACTGCGGCCCATTCCTTTTTCCAGGTTGAATGAACTTGCTGTTTTTGCCAAAGTTGCAAGTCAAATGATGTAAGTTGCGTTGCAAAATAGAACTTGTGTAGCCCTGCTTTAGCGCTGCATCTGCTTGTTCATTGCCGAAGATGCCGACGTGGCCTGGCACCCATACAAAGGCAACAGACTTGCCCAACTCTACAAAGCGGTGACAAGCAGAACCAGCGAAAGCCGAGAATAGAAATCCTGTAATGCCTGCAACCCACTCAAGGAGTCAGAGCAAACCAGGAATCGGCAAGCAAGGCTCAGAAGGCAAAGCAACAATGCGCACCCAATAGCTACAAGAACAGCCGAAAAGACACTGTACAAAGATGGAAGATGCCCACTGATGTTAAAAAGACCAAGAACACATCCAAAATCTACACCATCACCATCTTTCACCCCATCCGTATAAACAGCCTCAAAGCAGCGATGATGATGCAGGATCTGCTCAAAGCACCCAATATACTCTGCAGGGCAGGTGGAATTCCTCGGCAATTGGGTTATGTCCATAACAAATGTAACTGGTGGAAGCATCCAGGGAAGGCAAGAGAGACAGACAGCAAGTACCGGAGGCCAAGTATCAAGGTGAAAAGATTCCGCAGCATGCACACCCAACGAGCAGGTGACCCTGGCTTTCCGAACATACAGCTGCAAGTTAGATGGACGAAACACACACTGGTATGCCGGATTGTCAGGAGTGGTAGAAAGATGTGCCACGTAACTACGGGTTGAGGCCTCCAGGAGATGGTGAAATGGAAGTTCTCCACTTTCTGCGCACATGCTTATCACAGGGCTTGTTCGAAATGCCCCTAGGGCAATGCGAATACCGGCATGATGGATGCTGTGGAGCCGCTTGCCCGGAATAACGTTGCATGTAACAATTCATAGTTTTAAGTAAATGGCAAAAGTATTCAGCAACACATTGATTGTCACATATTAGGTGACCAATTTCGAAGGGACATATGTATGTTTTAGATAGGTATGAGCTTGTCTATTGGCGGCACTAGCTAGGCTCATACATGAGGCATATTTTTCCATAATGATCTCAATATTAAATTTTTGTAACATACAACGTTATTCCGGGCAAGCCTTCAATTGTTACTGAAACTCCTTCAAACTAAGTAATTTTTAAAAACCAAAATACAACAACTTGAAATGGTTCATGCAAGTAACCAGTTTGTGTAATAGCTTTTAATCATGATTTCACTTCACAGCAAGTATCCCAAAACATAGTGAATTCAGTTAAAATAGCTTGTTTTAAAATTTTTTTGCTAAATTGCCTTTAAGATCAAATAAAAAAATTTTATTTTACAACAACAATGATTTACATCACAACAAGTTCGTTGTACATCACCATAAATGAAACATCCATTGCATACGATTAGAACGATTTGTATATACCCATTCTCAGAGATCCAATTTTAATCAGTTTCACATCACATGTTTTCTGATAAAGTTTGCTTAATGTTGAATAAATATCTAGTAATGGAGTGTTCATGACAAAACATTCAATTCTAAAAGAATAAGTGAGTAAATTTTCATAACCACAGAGACTTAACATATTAATTTAAAAAACAGCAATACACCTTGATACTTCACTGAACACTACTAGCATTCTTGGAATTATATTTAAACTTTACTGAGTAATGACTAGGAAAGAAACTTATGAATAAACAACAAAACATCATAATACAACACTTTTACAATACAACCTTTTTGATTTAGAAAATTTATATTAGTTTCTCTATACTGATAAATTGATGTAATATTTTATTGATGCTCAGCATTCATTAGCTTGCAAAAAAACTAACGTAAAATAAACATTGAGGGAAAAAATCTGCAATTTTCAAGTTTGAGAAACTGAAGCTCTACTTCAGCACGGTATAAAAGCATTATGGAATGCTGTAGCCAAATGATATGTATATTTAAATAGCACATATTTTTAATTTTGCAAACTCACATGGACACATTTTGATCCACAAGAGAATCGACTGTCAGCATGTTTTACTCCAGTGGTTCCAAACCACCAATTTGCTAACCGGTGCACGTCTGCAATTTGCTTTATGCCAGTTTGCAAGAAATGAGAAAATGGTAATAGATCAATAAGTAGTGTGATATATTGCTTACATTAACTAGTTAGATTTAACTAAGAAATTAGTGCTTAAAAATAGCCTTTAAACTTTTGTTTTCGCCTTTCCAGTCCGCAAATATATTCCTTATCTTTTGTTAGTCCATGAAAGTGAGGTTGTTGAAAACCACTGTTTAACTCTGTAATTAATAGTGTGTTCTGTATCTTATTTTGCCACTTATCTTAACAATACATATTATACATATCACTGCTGTTCTTCAAGTCACTTTAGATTAAATCTTGTACATTATTATCTAGAGCATAGTAACAAAGGCAAAGTCATTTTGTTGGTAACAAATATTTTGAGTTTTCATGACATCTGTATCATTCCATAGTGAATAGCAAAAATAGATTATTATAACCCACTGATATGATAATAAATTTTTAAACTGATGCTGCAGTTAAATAACCACATTTTAGCATTATCATATGAGAAGACTTTTTGACATATCAAAGACATTTCTACCAACATGTTACACTGATCTGTCGCACAAAATTATTCAATTATCGACACTATAAAAACATTCAAAGTCACCTTAAAAGCAAGTTTCATAAACATGACGCTGTCACTTACATTACTTATATATACAAGCATGACATTTGGCAAATAAATCCAAAATGCATGAATTCGCAGCATTCTCAATTCCAAAAACGTTTCTTTACTTTTACATGATTAAAAAAACGTTGAATGCCAATAGTTTTTGATAGCAAGTCACACAAAAAACCATCAACTGCCTAAAATCCCAACACTATTGCCAGTTTTCATGTATATACAGTATAAGCATTTGCAAGAGATTTATCACGAAATTTTATCTACAAACGTAATACACAGTAAATGCATAATCTCTAATAAAATTGTTATAAAATCTTTACACGGTAAATAAACAAAAGTAAATTGAGTAAATGGGAAAGAGTGGTAATTTGTTACAAATCTGTATAATGATTCAGTGAAGTTTTTAGGTAGTAGCAAGGTTAGTTTTATACAATTAACCTTGGTAGTAGCAAGAGTTAAAACTATCACAAGAGGTTAAAACCTGGGATGCACTTGGTTAGACATTGGAGGTGATTTCCAGTATTAGTTTTTAATGGTGATTATTGACTTTAAATTATAAATCATGACAAAAAAAAAAGTCCTGTTGATAAAGTGAAACGTTATTCTGGACAGGCATCATATAATGGTTCATCAAATTTCAATGTTTTATACTCAAGTATATTTCAATTGCATCTTGTGCAGATTAAGCTTCAAAGTCAATAATGCAAATCAAAAATCATTTACATGAGGACCTCCATTTATGCACAAAACATATCAAAGCTTTCATAAACTGGCAACACTGCAGCAAACAATTCCAGTGTGAGGTCCAGCATTTCATCAGGAAAATGGGCAAAAAACAGAAACCTTGTCACCTGGGCACATGATATCAAAATTTTCTCGTCTCTAATGAACATTTGGAAGGATTTCTCTCATCGCATATTAGTGAAATCACATGTATACTTCCTGTATTTTAAAAATTAACCTTGAAAAACATAACTATTCATGAAGGGGATTACCAAGTATACTATGTATACATATATAGTATACGTGGATCTTGTGTATACAATTCAGTATGGGGTATCCGAACTATTGGTCATAGGGCTATTGGTAAATAAGACTATTGGTCGCAGTATTGGTCATAAGGGCTAGTGGTCATGAGTTTTAACGTTTCAGACATCATATAAGTTTTATTTAAAATTGAACTAAATATATCCGTTTTTTCATTTAACTGCAATGAAATGAAGCATTAAGTGAAGCATTTAATTAAATGAATGAATATATTAAGATTTTTAAATTATTAAATATAAAAACTTACTGATTAAAAAATTTAAAAACGTACTAGCACTATGACGAGTAAGTAACTCATTCATGGTTTCAATCGACTAATTCAATTATGCAATAGTTGGATTTTTTTATGGAAACAAGTAAGTAAATTTAAAATAAGCCTAAATGTGTTAGAATGATTACTTATAATAACATATAAATACTGCAACATATAAACAATGCATGAAAAACATATAAATTAAATTTACCTATGCATGTCCATGAAAAACATTTTGAAATGTTAACTTTAAAATAATAATTTAACAAACCTTAATATATTCATAATGGAATACTTCATTTCACTGCAGTTAAATAAAAAAAATGCATATTATTCAAACTTGAAATTAAATTTACAGTAGTACTTACAGTAGTCTATGACCAATAGTATGGATCAATTGTCCTAAGACCAAAGCCCATATGACTAATAGTCCACAATTCCAGTATGGTAAAGATGAATACATGATTCATATGATAGAGAATGTACAATGGGGGTTTACAAAAACGGGATCAGTTCTTACTTTTCACTCGACAACACTATAGTCTGGTTCATAATCTTTTGACAGCATTGATTCAGTTAAAAGGGATAGTTCACACCTCACGTTCTGCCACTAGTCGAATGTGGTCCCTCCGCAGTTCACTTTCCCAAGCTAACTTAATGATACAAAAGACGTTCTTGAACCCTGATTGGTGCTTTGGCTTGTAACCGATTCAACACTGTTAAGACAGGGTGAACAAGAGTATAGAAATTTGATATTTTTTTGTTTTTGCAAAGTGCTTTTTCAACTTAATTTTTTTACATTACGCAGTAAGATGTGATTAATTTTATATAACCATTAATGTTTTGAAATAATAGCATATCTAACTAACAAAAAAAATGAAAGCAATTAATAAAATAACATCATTTCAAACAGAATCATAGGTCTGATATTTTGGATAAGATATCGCAAACTATACAGGGGTCACAGTTGTTCAAATTTGGTTCAATTGTGAGAAACTCCAATTTTTGTTTTTGAATTACTAGTTCTTGCATAATTGTATGTTCTACTTCTCCAATTTTAAAATTCTTTTCAAATTCTGTTTACAAAACTTCTGATAAGTTACAGTATAAATTACTGACAAAGATGATGACTCTTACAGCAAGCGAGCGGCTAAAGTGGCAACCAAAATGTACATTCCTCATACATTCGGCAAGTTCAATGATCCATAATTTCACCTCTTTTTTGAAATCACTGTAGAATTTAACTACATCACTTACGTTATGATTAAATAAAGATGGTGTTAACTGAAAATTTTTCACATGTCAGCATTCATTCGATACTGACAATCCATTCATCACTTGAAACAGTTGAGACATAATATACAACATACAATGCATACGTGCATCACAGTTCATTATTGACCACGGATTTGAATTTTTTACTTGCACATTCTGGTATCAATCCATATTTTATCGAGTTAAATGCCCATCAACAATGATTGAGTAAACTAAGAGAAGGGGTTTTAATTTCAGTCTATCTCATTAATTTGTAATTTATGCAGAACTGCCATGGAACATGTGTGGTGCGGTGCGCAGACAGAATTACCAATAATTAAGAGTAGAATGATGGCTTGTTCAACAGAAAACTAATTGATTATACTAGGTCTACCACAAAAAAAAGATAGGGCAACGCTACAGGGTACCAGTGCAGACACTGTTCACAATAATCAAAATATCTTGGAAATATATCTTCTCCAACAAATAAACCAATTTCAAAAAATGCAAACATGTATCCCAAGAAAATTAAATGCTTGCAACAGGATATTCAATACTAATTTGAAATGACTAGATCAAAAAACCTAGGTAAACGGTATAATACAGCAATATACTAGTGAATTGACTACAGTATTATATACTCGTAGTCGTCCCTTGAAAATGAAGATTCATTTCGAAATAGGTATTTAAAAGCACACGTTGTATAGAAAACACTCATAAAAGTGGTTGCTCATACTAACAAAATAGCAGTAATTTACTGCTCACATAAAAATGCAGCCATAAGGCCAGATTCCGACGAATTGTTTAAGCCAAGAAATAAAAGCGAACTTGAGAATCACATTAATTCGCTTGCAGTCAATTCATGAACCATCAATTATGAATGCAATTCGAGGATTATATCATTTTGGAAACTGACAACTGCTGGAGTATGTCAATTCGGGAAAAATATACAAAAAAATTTTAAATCTGGTAATAAAGAGAAATGTACAAAACCAAATCAGAAATGAATGTAAAAGTGAACTCTGCTAAAGTAAAACGTAACTAAAAAACAAACTTAACAGACATTTCAAACAATAAGCCACAAAGTGGAAATATTTTTTGTTCATTACATGAACAACCAATTAAATGCAGTGTACGTATTTCAAAATAAGCAACTAAAGCTTTGTTACAAATAGTTTCTTGCACGATTCATAAATATTTCACACAACTCTTACACGGTATATACCTTGTGAACATGAGACTAGACCCTTATCATATCAAAGTGTTAGCCCAAAGTGTATTATACTTATACAAAAATTATCACTTTTTTTCTTAACCAATCAAAGTATATTTGTACAGTAGAATAGCTTAGATTCAGACATAAGCTTTATGGCTGAACACAGGACATATTTCAATTTTCGTTGTTTTCAGTTGCTACGATTGGGTTCACGCGGTAAGCTCAAGAGATTCTTATTTTTGTTGTTGGTTATGATTGAAGCGTGCACATTCATGACTTTGAACACCAGTGTAAAACATGAGTCAACTATAAATTCGTAAGTGCTTTACTTAACCGAGCTGCTACTCCTGGACGTTTCACCACCTCTTTGATATATGACACAAGATGATCCTTCTTTAAATCTACCGAGAGAACCTAAGAATTGTTGTAACAAAAGAAACCACAAAAAAAAGACATGAGATTTCTGTAGAAATACAAATTTACAAGCCCTGAACATAATGTTACATAAATTGCAGGTTTCATGCAAATAGTGATTAATGTAGTGGTAATTTATACAATGTCCCAAAAGTCATCACTCATTTAGAAATGGCTCAAATTTTTATGTAAGCTTATGCTGGTTTATTTTTTCAGATAATTTAAGGCAAACACAAACATTTTCAATATGAAAAAGTTAAGTTTGGCAACAAATAATCAACCTTTGTAGATTTAAAAGAACATATTTGAGCCAATCTACAAAAAAGCTAAAATTTGCCAACAAAATGAAGAGTATTAATAAGTATGCACCCTTGGGCAACCAAAGTAAAATGAAGGAATGATGAAAGAATATGTACGAGCCAATCACGTTAAAGAAAATACGTCATCTCGTGAATCGTGAGATTTGAAGGTCAGAAATAGTAAAACAACCATGAAGGGAGAAGCGAACATCAGCAGCTCATGTTCGTGGTGCATGCTAGGCTAGAATTAAATCGCCCAGCTTCGCTTCGTGCGTCCTTCATTCGCTTGGGTATGTGAAACTTGCTTTACACAATTTTTTAGAGTGGGACTAGTAATCTGGCTCATCACAAATGTGACTAATGAGTCAGTAGATCGTGGTTAGTTCAGAGACGCAAAAACAAATCACCCACCCCATCTACCCCTTGTTTTTACACAGTCCAAAAACTACCAATAACCATTCACGCCCTACTCAATGACTTTCAATAAAAGGGTGAGGATCTTAATAAATGGAGAAAAGGTACAGACGAAAGGAAGCAAAAGTTAGCCATTTAATAATAGTAGATTTCATGAAATAAGCTAAAACAACAGCTTATTTGAAATTTATAGTCTAAATTTTCTTTCACCAAAAAAAGCTTTTTAGTCTTGTAACTTCTGTATAAAATTAAAATTGTTTACCTGACCGTTTCTTGATATAGATATAATTCCTTGCGTCTCTGTATTCAGTGCTGAAGCAAATATAATATCAGCAGACATGTTGATGGCAAAAAGTGTCACTCCAGTTTCAATGTCTCCAGTGTGCAAATGTCCATACTTCGTTAATACGTACACCAGCCCAAGCTTATGCGAGATCTACAAGAGTATTAATAAAAACTCAACTTCCAAGTTAACCATGCAAAATGAATAGAGAAACACAAGAAAGTTATAAACTATTAGGCCTAACTAATAACCGAGAACACATATTGGATTCAAACGATTTCAATTAGAAATTAAAATTTAAGTTTCTCACAAAAACTTTGAGAGATTATATTTGTAATTTTTTTACCTGAACTGATACTGGAAAATCATACTTGTCCCAGTGGTCGAGAAAATCCATTGGTTCTGACAAGTTAACCAACGACTGATTTCCTTTAGAATATGGTCCCAATTCAGTGATATGCACCTAGCAATGAAAAAAATGTAATCAATGGAACTATCCGATATCCCAAAAATTACAAACAGTACAAGGAAAAACTCGAAAACAGTACCTTTCCTGCATTGCCTTCTCCTCGAACAGCAGCTACCATAACAGGAGATGCATGAAGATTCCCTTGAAACTTATAATGGGTAAAGCATAAGGCATGGGCTTCGAAAGGTTGACTAAATTGATGTTCCACTGAGAATAATTGAGTTTGACCACATATTCGTTCATCCTAACAAACAAAAAGTTTCCAATTTAAAAATGATACACTGTCATCCCTTTGTCTTGATGAAGACCAAAAACAAGTACATTAAAAATGCTTTTTAAGCATATTCTTCATATACTGGCATATAGTTCCCCCATATTAGTTTTTAATTAACAGCATATTGGCAGTGTTATAGTTGAGAAAAATGTACGACCGATTATAGCCGGGAGAGGGCGTGCAGGTAAAGAGAGTTGAAAAGCACATGAAAGAGAGCACGTAAAGAGAGCATGTGAGAACGGAATAAGACTAGGAGAGACGAAGGTTCGAGAGACAATGGACGTTTGCCGTATGTATCTTAAAATGGAATCTCGAACCACCGCTTGATGATGGAAACTAATCGGTGCTGAAGACAGCAATATGATTGCGAGAACCAGACCACAAGGAGTGAAGTACTTTTGTTTCGGCCAAGTATTGGTGCGACCATGGATTGCAAGTCAATAGCTAAGGGGCAGACAGCAGAAAGCCGAGCAGTGTCGAGCCACGCAACCGTCTTTGTCTTGCTAAATAAAATACTGTGTTCAACGTGTGCCAATTCTCCATCCCGGATAAGTAACCGGGAAGGACCCTGCCGAACAACGCCATTGACTTCAACACGATTTGCCAATTCAACATTTGAAGACGACTAAGTAAAGGCAGCCAAGATGGCAACTCAGGAGCAGCAATGATGTCATCCAGACTTCGAGCAGGTACCATGCCAGCATTGGCCTGCCCTTCCTCTTGTTGAGTTCTACAAGTCCGTAATCTATCACCTAAGTGCTCAACTCTGTGGCTAACTGAATCAGTCACTACCAGTTTATGAGCCAGTGTTTGTGCTTCTAATTTAGTTATAGTCCTAAGAAGAAATTTGTGAAGCATCGTCGTATGCTATATCTCCTTCGAATGATGTCATAGTTTTAAGTAATAAGTCTAATAATGTCAATTACTAGAACATGGTTGAACATGTTCAATCATGATTGAACATGAACATGATTGAACACACATTACCAGAACATTGTTGTTCTGGTAATGTTAGCGTTCATTAATATATGAACGCTTTTAACCAAAGCGTGAAAGTGAGAAGCCTAGTAGTATTCTATGCATAACACTTAAGTATAAGATCCACTATTCCACCGCATGAGGTTAAGAACTCTCGTTTATATAATTTCATTTTTACTACTGACTGTAGTGTCTTGTGTTTGTTTGGGAATTAAAAGAAAGATTAATTTTTCAATTCGAGTTTGTGTTTTCCATATTTCACAGTTCTAAAATATGGTGGTAGCAAAGACTCGGAGTGTAATTGTTAGTTTTGGTCAATATCAAAAGTTTAAAATTCTGCATCGTGTCCTCGCTCTGTCCCAGTTGTTTTTTCTATAACAAGCAGTGACAATTAGGAGACTAAAACGGATCCATGGACATTTCATTCATCAAAATCCACCGAGCCATTTAGCTTGTAGGAGAGTCTAAAAAATAATAGATATAGCATGTATCGTCCACCATATTGGTTTTTCATTGACACGATCATGGTCTTATAATACTATGGTTGGGGAACTACTGGAAAAAACTTTACTAGTGACATCATCGACCGGTGAGGACGCAGCTGTTCTCTTCAGCATCCACAGGATTGACACAAGCTGTGTTACTAATGACATTGACCGCTAAGAGCACTGTTGTCCCATCTTCAGCATTAGGGGGGGAGTTCCTCGAGGCCGTCGGCGTATAACCAGTGTCACTCAACAGACTAAGACGAATTCATAGACACCTCATTCATCAAACACCAAATCGTCTTGTTTTGTATGTAGAAACTTACACCTCATCTTACAAGTGAAGCTAATATATTGCATATAAAAACGTGTAGAAGTGACCAGGGACATGTCATGTCGCCAACAATGAAAGACTCTTCAAGTTACCCATTAAGGTAAATGGTTTAACTTGCCATGAGACACTAAGCTTGTTGCAAGTCAAGAGTAGACAGCTACGATTGCAAATAGAATATTTCAACATATTGGATTCTTTCATTACAATAGCCAATCATGTGCTGTTTCAATTGAAAGATATTATGGGTAATAAAGGCACCTACACAAGACTTTGTTTGTTTAATACAGCAATTCTGTACACACACATTGTATTTCGTGCAACATGGTTCAAAGAAACACATTTAAATTTTTCATGAAATGAATAGGTATTGTAGGCTCTAGATAAAGGATCAATTAATAAGTAACAAAACTTCTACAGCGAGTGTTGTTAAACGCAGATGGAATATTATCATCTCAACCATGTTCAATGAGTATGAAAAGCAAAACTAATTATCTAATACTTGTAAACAGATAGGCAAAAGTCCAATCTAAATTATCAAAATTCAAATTTCATCAAAATCAAGTTTGGGCAAATGGTTTTAAAGTTGTTGTAATCATATTTCCTAAATCAAAATGGCACCATCACAGTCTTTTGTTGCAGGTGTAGATTATTTGTAGTGTAGCTTTCTTCACAGTGTAAGTAAGATATTTTTTACCAAAAACAAAACAATTATATTGCAAAGCATTATTTTTTAACCAATACAAGAATTCATTATGAATATTAAAATTTAAGAATGGATTCCACTGAAACATAATTGTGGTATAGAGAAACTTGCTCAATGCAGGACCATGTATAAGCAAAAGGTTATACCCTTTCCTTATCAGAAAAAAAAAATTTAAAAGTATTTTATAGTGTACTAAAATACACGGAAATATACTTTAGTATGCATTTTACATAGTGTAAATCAGTGCTGTTTTTCTAAAAAAATGTTAGGTGATACGCTAAAATAAACATCGATACTAATATCGATATATTATATCGA
>JAQIWH010003411.1:0-20123 GCA_034695005.1 Cryptops parisi | reverse complement strand
GTTTTGAGCATACTAATTCAACTTTTACGTTTTTTGTGATAATTATGAGCCATCAAAAAAATTTCCAATGTTTTGAAGAGTGATTTTGTGACATGTATTGCTCCCCCCCCCCAAAAAAAAAAATTACCCTACAAACTTTTCATTCAACATTTATTGTCACAAATTTATATAGAAATGAATCTGTTTACAATGTTACCCCAGATTAGGGAGTCACTTTGTGACAAATTCTAACGTTCATATCTGCTTTACTGCATGACGAATAATTCATTTGATTTTACGAACCGGTAGAAGAAAGATAGTTTTGGACCTGTGAACTTGGGTCCTATAATTATAAATTATACTAATATTTTGAAAAAGTGTCACAAAGTCATCTCTATTTACGGTGGTCTAATTCTGCCAAACCAGATCGAGCATATCTGATTGGAGGAACTCCACAACGAAATAGGGGCATTCGGGGTATGTAAACTGTGTTTTTTAGGTACCCTTACAACAAGAAATTACATGGCCTCAAACCCGAAGCCAGGATGCCACTAAGCAAGGCAGGTCTGCGGCCGGAAAACATTTTCGAAGAGGACCGAGACATTTTCGGGAAGGGGAGGGAGCAGACACTTAAATCATGGAAATTGAAGAAAAAACATGATTTTTTAACATAGGTAGTGTTACATACTAAAACATTTCAGGGGGCCCTGGGCACCCCTCTAAGGCCCTGAGATGACAAGGAGATTGTCCGCATTCCCAGCTGGTCTAACTAGCGCTGAGGAAGAATACGATTGAGTTGTCTTACATCTTTGCTATTTTTTACTCTGGATCGCCATGTTCTTGATCCATTGCCGCTACTCAGGCATAAAAATAAACTTAGAGAGCCGGGTGACAAACTAGGCATGCGTTACATTTTGTCTCGGGGAAACTATCACGAGATATACGCCTGTAAAATAGTACCATACTTATGAACACTCTGTGTATATGATGACAATAGCTGTGATTCGATGTGTTGCGGGAACACATTGCCAAAATTATCATCGTGTAAAAACGCGCTTTTAGTTCAGAAATCACTTTCTATTTCAAAAGAACTTATAACTTAAATATAAGCCCTTATATAAGCCCTAAGGCGTTCCTTTCCCCTAGCATATTTTTAAGCCAAAATTTAAATATTAAAAATTTTCAAATACTTGCTATCCAATTCTAAAAAGAAAATCTAGTGACTACATTCTTTTTCAAATCTTGGAATGACAAACATTTTCCTCAAATACATGATCCATTTATTCACATGGAATAACATCAACGCTCTCTAACTAAAGCTGCACGGCTCGGAGAGGAGGGGTGGGCTCCGCCCCCACTTTGAGAACAATAACATTAGGTAGAAATTTATGTCAAAGCTTTGTTTATAAAAATTATTAAAACTACAATTAATTTACGTATCTAAACTAATCTAAATTTGTCACACATGATGTTATACTTCATACTTTACTAAGTACAAGAACTAACTGGTAAAGTGCCTGGATTCTATACTTTGTTATTAACATATACAATACTGCATACTAAACGATGGAATGATAAACTTTACGCACAAATAGGGTAGTATATAACTTATATTAAAAATGTTAAATAATGACTATGTGAATTGTTAAAGCATTTCCCATATTTACTTGGTACGTTGTTACATGAAGTGTCTTCATCCGCCAAAAATGCTGGCAACACGAACAAAAAAGTGCTCGCTATCAAGTGCATGTTGATTCTTATTTCCTCAGTCAACAAAAGGGGCAATGTATACGAATGGTGTGAATTCTGACCGTGTTTTTAAGAAATCTATATAGTCAAGGAATAATAAATAGTTAGATGAGGTGCATATAAACTTCCCGCGTTTTAATTGACCAATTTTATCTACCAGTTCTACTTCTCGTTTAACGTGAGTTAGCCGTGTTTTTCGAATAATTGTACCTACTGACACGTAGCATGTCCACGTTTAAATTATTAGCAGTTTATAACGTCATCAAACCATCATCACCGTTTGTGTAAATGGTGTTGTTCTGGTAGATTTTCCTCCCGATCAAGCAGTTATCATATGAATTAGTAAGCAGTTTTCATCATGTCTAGTTGCGATATGAAGAGTTAAGTGCAATAACGACGTAAAGGCAATTACGTCGTTATTCCTTAAAACGCATAAATTGAATCGTTTTAGACCAGTCTATAGCTTAACGGCATTGGGTTGCATATGATTTGCACCTTTTTTGCGCTTCACTGTATCACTTTTCTATTATTGTATTATCCCTATGGGATGTAAATTAAAATAAAAATTAAAAATATTGCGCTCTGGAAGAACGACGTAAAGACATTTACGACTTAGCACGATATTTGGAATAACGACGTAATTTAATTTTAAAATTTGCTTGTAACTTTAAGCCTATCAACTAAAGTTAATATTTTTGGTATTTTCCGGTCATAGCCAGACCCAGTCTGATGTTGCTTGTACTTAATTATGGGTTTATTGTGCAGGTTAGGTTAAAAAACAAAACAATATTATATGTTTAAAACGTTTCTTTGTTTTTCTTAACCTAACCTGCACAATAAACTCATAATTAAATACAAGCAAATAGCAACATCAGACTGGGTCGGGCTATAACCGGAAAGTACCATAGTTTTTTGGAAAACCTGTTTATTTTTTATCTATAAATATTCAGTTGACAGGAATTTCTTTTAATCTTAAATTTGAAGGTACCAGAAGTTTTTGTCTTTTTTCTCAAAACGACATTTTTGGAGTTACGTCGTTATTGCATCCAACTTCTCAATTATACTACAATCATGTTTAGTCTGGTTGCAATTATAATTCGGTTGCAATTATACTACTGTTCTAATACACATAATACATTATCATTACCAAAATTAATTAGTTTTTCCACGGCCACGTATGAGTTTTGGTGATTTCATTTTTTCGCTGGTGATTAGTTCACATTTGTTTTCGCAAAAGTTTTTTTTTGTTTGAAATTCTAATAATTTTTGATAAGTAATTATACGCTTTATATTAGTTTCACTTGTGAGTGAGCTGGGGAATTTAACGTATACTGGTATCTACAGACGTTTATAAAAATATATTGTACAGTCCAATGGACCAAAAATCGCATAAAGTGAGAACCGTATAAATCGAAAACTGTATAAGTCCAATTCAACAACAAGAATAGATAAAAACCATATTACTAAAACCAGAGTAAACAACTTCAATTTCCCCACCCTCAAATACATCATAGAATAAAAACTAAGGTAAACAAAAAAGAAAAAAGACTTACCCTAGGTAACTGACCGGGTGGAAATTAATTAATAAGCCAACGTTTCGCCTTCTTATTCTTGAAGGCGAAACTTAGTTTTTATTCTATAAAACCAGAGTACATTAACAAACAAGATAATTTTCTATATTATGATGCTATTTTCTGGAAAACCCAAAAAGTTTTTCAAAATTACATACAAAATAACATACAAAATTTCAGCTCTGTAGAGCAACTACCAAAATGTTTTGGAAACTTCCCAATAAAATAGCTTTAAGATGTTGAACCATTTTGACCGCGAAATAAGTTAAATAAAAAAGGTCAAAAATGTATTTAGGATTACAGCAACTCTCAGTACATCATGAGTTTAAGAGACAAAATACAACTAACTTAACAGACAATTATATCGTCATTTATTTCTGGTAAATTAGATTTTGTTTTACCTATTTCCTTAATTCTCTTTTGTTGTGAAATTGTTTTGTTTTGTGTTAATTTTTCGATTTGTAAAAATTGTATGATGTTAAAATAAAAAATACAAATGAAACATTTAACAGCAGCAGCACTGTACCACGTAGCAATGGAGAATAGCTCAATATACTGTATAACTCCGTACTATAGTTGTGTACGTTATCATACTAGCATGAACTCTGTGGGAATCCCGTGGTTCGGCTTAACATGAAGCAGTTTAACTAAAACTTATTCACACGATAAAGCGCTTTTAAATAAAATTTACTTTACACATTAAAGCGTTTTTAAATATTTATTTATAATTGGTATTAATAAATATCTAAGTTTATTAAGTTGCGTCAGCGCCATCTTTATTATTGGCATAACGTAAGACAAATATAAAATACAACAATGAACTGCATAAGCTGTAATAACTAATGAAATGGCAAACTAAAAATTTTTTATCTCAAAATAGTAAAATGTATCTAGACACCCCGTGATTACCATACCAACCACGGGGGCTATTTGCTAGTTAAAAATATTTAACTAGAAAATATTAATTGAACATTTCTAAATGAACCAAGCAACGCAATAAGAATAAAGCGAAAACTCCGCCCGAATTTTGTTTTCACGTAATACACACCCGTATAGCAGAAACGTTTACCCGGGCAGCAACACTTTTCCTTTTATAGAACTTCAATGGAGATACGAATTAAAACAATTTTCAAAAAATAAAACTAAAAAATAGATTAGCGTTTAATAAACAATATTTTAATACAAATTTAATAGTTTGGTGATATTATATTTTATTATATCATATTACTATAACAATCTGCTTTCTGTACTGTATTATAGAGTAAACGTGATTTAGAGCAAAATATAGTTTTTATTTATGGCCTACTTATGTACTCTGCATATTCTCCGTCGTTATTGACGAGCTTGTTATTAAATACTGTTAATAAAAATTCAATTGGCACTGTTGTGTTTGCTTTTGTTGAAATTCAAAAAAACGCTTTCCAAACGCTTTATCTTTCGCCCGTCCGTTCAACCAACGAACCTACTGATACTCAAAGTGAAGTTAAAGAAAACGTAGGAAAAAATCGCACTAATCGAATCGAAAATTGTAAAAAACAAAAATGAAATTTTTCAAAACTTGCTAAAAACTCTAAAGATTATTGCATTCTTTATTTCTTTATGAGAATTGCCACCTGTGTTCAGTACGGTAGTAAACTCGAAGCTCGTTATACGATCCTCTTACAAATGTCGTTTACCTTCCGCTATTTAGTGAATGCTAGAGCTAGGGGATTGGGATAGTACAATAAGTCCAGATTTTAGAAGATGTCAAGTCTGTTTTATTGTTAGGTAACACGCATTTTTGAGCACCAAATTACTAGCCACTGGATAGGCGGTGCACTTTCTAAAACCTTTTCTAAACTAAACCATGCCTACGTCTAAACCATACCCACTAATAGTCATAACTTGTTGATTATTAACCAATTTTAATAATAAAAATCCAGAGACCGTTTTGCGCATTGGTATAGCCGAACAATAAAAAATGTTTTATAGCCGACCAATCAGAAATGTTTTATAGCCGACCAATCAAAAATGAACTACGTCATATGCTACGACATTAGTGCATGACGTAATGCCCGACTAATCAGAAATGAAGTAGTGCATGACGAGCAGTCATTCCGGATTTTTTAGCTAGTAGGACAATAAGAGGCAATTTCATTTAATTATCGAACTTAAAGCCTGAGCTATTTATCGATGGCTTTTATCGATCGGCTATTTATCGATAGCCTCTTAAAAGTCTAGTGATGCATTCTCGTTCAGCATTTTTATATATTGAAAAATGTTTCAAGTGATTGTTTTTATAATGTGTGTATTGATTTGAAGATAAACTAAATAATAAACTATATTATTTTACTTTTACTAAAGAATCATATTTTTTTTTGTTCCCATTTCAACGACACTTTTGGTATCAGGAATTAAAATTTGAGTCACATTTATTGTTTCAGTTTACTTCATTACACGATTACAAATGGACAATTTACATTTTGAATAGATCAGTATTGTTAGTTTTAGTGTTCTGGTAAACAATATTCAGCACGAAATTGAAAAGTTTCACCATGAACCAAATGATCAGAGCTTTTCGGACACAACACAATTCTCGGATCTTGAAGACCACTGCAAATATTAAATCGATTAGATCTGTCATACTATAAAATACACTATATGGAAATCCTGTTTATGAATTCGTATATTAAAATTGGATATTAAAGCAACACACAAGCAGGATATTGAGTTCAAGAATTGGTTTGTTGTTGGTGAATGAAGATACAATTTTAAAAATTCATGGAAAACTTACCTTTCATTGTCTGGATTCACTTGTTCGACACTGATATAATTGATTTTAATGGTTTCTTTTTGGCGACATTTTTCCAAAACCAAATCGCATCTCGCCGTAGCATTAAACGTTACAGTAATCTGCGATATTGGTCCAATTTTATGACGGAATGAATACAATTCTCTAAGAGGATGCCCTGTTTCCCTGAAACAATAACAAGTTACAATTTCACGATCAATAAACCCTGTAAATATTGAACTCAATGTTACTACTTTAATGTGTTATGTTTCAAAAATAGTAAAGTTTACATTAGTTTTATAACTTATGTAATAAGTTATTTATTACATGATTATAGAATTTTCAATTGTGTCCAATGTTGATTCACCTTATCTGTGAACAGATAATTGGAACTGAGGAGAAATTAATTTTTTACCTGATATTCATTTTGACAGAGTAAATTGGCTCGGTTGACTTTGGTTCGTAAATGGAAATATAGAACTGACCATCTGTAGCAGAATGCTTCATAGGAAATATTTGAATATCGTACTCGTAACCTGCAAAGATTAATCAATCTTGATATTCACTATTTTTAAATGTTAAACTCTGCACCTTTAATAGCATAATTAAAAATGAATAAAAAGATGAAATTTTTTTGCCAAATAACTTTTATTACCTTATTGACTGGGTGCAATGTTGCTGAAAATCCAATGTTTTGCCTTCTGTACTCAAAGGCTTTTTCAAGGAAAAACACGAACAAGAACACAAAAAACAAAAGACATCAGCAGCACAGAAAAAACGATTTGTCCGTTTTTGTGTTCTTGTCCGTGTTTTTTCTTGAAAAAGCTTTCAAATTCAGATGGCGAAACGTTGGTGTTTTCATCAATATTGCGCCCAGTCAGTAAGGTAGGAGAAGTTATTTGAAAAAATCTTTTATTCATTTTTAATTCTCTATTTTTGTTTATGCGAATGGTTGGTTATTTTCGAGTAAGATTAGTTTAGGCCTTCATTTATATATGCAACGGCTATGTTCCGCATGAAAATCTCGCATAAAGAAATTTCCATCAAATAAAATTAAAGTAAATGGAAGACTAACTACTTCAACCAATAATGGAATACACAAAAATAGTTTTAGTTCAAAATAGTACATTTTTGTAATTATTAATGCTAAATCATCTTAATTGTCATCACAAATAAATGACCAGCGAATGACTAGAACACGACAATAGAAACACGTTGTTTGTTGTATTATACAGGGTAGAACCTTATGTAGTCTTAAACTATAAAGCACAAAATACCGAAGTCTGTGACGTCATTCAAATAAATAAATCCATTCAAAAGTCAGGAAGTCTGGTCATCTTATGATTAAGGAAGATAATAATAGTGTTTGACATATTTACTTGGGGTGTCCACACAAGGAATGTTTTCATGGAGAACTCCATTATCTTTTTTGCATTCAGAAGTTTGGAATACGTGACTGTAATATACGATGGATGTTCATAAAGTATCTGACAGTTATTTTTTTTGGGGGGAGGGGAGAACCAGCTGGACCCGAGAAACAACATTTATCTTGTAAAGCAGTGGACCTTACTGCGCGTGCATGATTTTTTGGTGGGCTCACCGAATAAGTCATTCGTTATCAGGCAATGTTTGTTTACTGTTGTGTATCACGTGTTCGTCGCATTGTTCCTTCAAGCAAACACGACCAACTCCATATTATTGCATGAAGTAACAATGCGACAAACACTTGTTACACAACGGCAACGAATGAGTGGCAATGAATGACTGATTCAGTGAGTCTACAAAAAACCTTGCATGCGCAGTAAGGTTCTACTGCACCACTGGGCTGAATTTTGCTTTTCGGCTCCAAATGGTTTCCGAGGAAAAAAATAAGTTCGGATACTTTTGGATCAGCTTGGACGGCTCATTTGGTGTTTTTTCACATAAAACAACTGACGCTGCTTGACGTTTTCTGCAAAGAAAGTGTTGATTAGCTGTATCAGCAAAGCAAAACCATTAGCCATTTTGGTAGTCATATTGAATGAACTTACATCTTATTTTGTATATCTATCGGTTCTACTCTAATTTTTTTGATCTGAAGCGGATTTTGCTCAGAACACGGTATGTTAGATGGAAACCTCGATGAGGGTATACAGAACAAATGAAGTCTTTTTGGTGGTTCAAGCGAAGCTAGTCCAACCACTTGTTTAATGCAATCTGCTTCCCTTAAAAAAATAATAACTTGCTATATTAGTTTTAATGACGGCAAGTAGATTCTAATTCGCCTCATTTCGAAGATAATGATATTGAAAGAGCACTAAAGAACTGTTGATTCTTACCGGACTTTCAAGCTGAATGTCTCGTTCACGTTTTCTCCGAAAGAGGCGTCGGTAAAAATGGTGCTAGGGTTTGATGGTTGTTTGAGAAACGACAATTCCACACTGTACTGATGAGCTGCAAAGATCAATTACCGAGAACATGAACATGAACATGTGTGAGATAAGTAATACCCGAGATACTAAGGATAGAATATGGTCTACGAAAACATAGTAAGACTATGTAAATTTTCGACATGCAGATCCACAACACAAACGAGAAAATATGTAGTAATAGATTTCTTACCACAAAAGTTTTTCTCATGAGAAGTGGCGAGATAGAAATGACGACTTCCTTTTCCTGTTGGTATCAGTTCATTGGCATAGTACCCCATTTTGGCACATTTAGTTCCATCTTCACCACATGTATCACACTTGCCAGCGAAAAAGGATTTATAATTGACACATTCATACGCCACAAAACGACAAGAGGAATCAGAGTTCATTAATGAAGATATGTAATACTGTAAAGCTCGCCAATGGTTGCAGCGGGAGTCTAGGAAGAAACACTTTTTTATTAAATTCAATCATGTGATTTTTGACATTGGTAAAAGTTATTTTTTATTTGCAAGAATGTGGTTTAAGTTCTTACAGAATTCAAAAAAGATACGTAAAAACGATTATAAATTTAGAATTTATGTTATTCACATTTAGTTGTATTTTCTTACCATTACATCCAGGCTGATTATCATATATTCCATTGGGATAGAAATCAACATGTCCTACAGCTTGCAGCATTCCGGTTCCATAAGCTTCAAAATTAGAAAAAAATATTTGCATAAATAATAATCATAATAATTAATAATGCTAAAATATTGATATTTTTATGTTTGTCAAAATGAACGAAAATATAACGATTGACAACTGGAAATAGCATGGAATAATATATTATTGATATATTAGTTTTTTGTGTGATACAGCACACGGTAAAATTAACATATTTCACATACAAAATATATACAAAATAACCATTGACTATGATGACTGGAATATTTTATTCCAGTCATCATAGTTATCATAATAATTTTATTATTATTTTTTATTATTTAATTCTATTTTTTTTTCTTTGAAACTTTGGAGTGCTTGTAAGTTAAGCTACTGAAGGGTTTTTATATTTTCATGTTCATAAAGTTTTAAGGATGTTACATTACGGTACATCAATAACGGGGACCGTGCTATTAATAATATATTTTTTTTTGGAAAATTGGATAATATTGTAAAAGATTTGTAAAAAAATAAAAATTTTATTACATTTGTTACACATGTTAAACATGTCCAACTTAAGTTGTTGCTTTTAAACCAAAAAATATAAACATGACATGACCTACCCTCTCTTTCAAATACGTATTGATATGGCCTTCTACGGTAACGTTTATAGGTATCAGAGTGAATCACATCAACAAACAGAGCGTCATTACGATCTAGACGCATATGTGCAGGCGTTTCATCAAACATAGGTCCCATTGGATCAAGCGCTACATTAACAAAATGAACAACTTTAACATCGGTCGATCCTAAATCGAGTGAAGTCTCTATTGTAATGTGCTTAGTTAAGTGCTTAGTTATTGAATCGGTTAATAACTATTATCTACTTAAAGCATTTCCGTACAACCGGTTTATAAAAACGATCCCATCACAATATACAATGAAAAGCTACATAGAAATGTTCACAAATAAAATTTTGTTGATGAGTCGATTTTATGCAACCAGGTATTTGAGTATATTACCTGATATACGACCGATCTTTCCATTGCTTCTTTTTCCTGCATAACCCGCTGCATGAGCTCCTAAGCTGTTACCAATGATATGAATGTCGTCAAAGTTTACCAAAGGACATTCGTTCTGTCATTTAAAAAAAAGAGATTTGAAGATATCAGACTTAAGATGTAATTTTCTCAAAATTGCAATAAGCGACATTTACTCAATATCACATTTTACCACTAAAGTTTTAATAAGGAGCCAAATTTCACCACCGACCACCCATGAGTTCGCTGCACGTTCTTTAATAAAAATGTCCTTGGTGCCTCCAGTCCAATCAACCATGATCACATTGACAGACATTTTTTCCAAAAAAGCTTCTGCCAACTTCTGCAATGTTAGTGCAAAATGTAAAATTTTTCATGAATTAAACAAAAACTCTTATTTTTTTATTATTAATTAAACATACAATGGTATGTTTTTACCATTAGTGACTCGGGGCCATCCTGATCGAAACCGTGAACGATAAACTTCACGGGATTGTTTTTGTTAAAAGTTGAGTTTTTCAATCCATCGCAGTCATGAGCTTTGAGGTACTGAGGATTATTGCCCGGTTTATTTTCTCTGGTATACAAACCAAACTTGGTGTCGATACGACTTCTCGATGCGGGAAAATATACATCGCTTTCAGGTCTGACTTCTTTGTCGGTGAACTTTTTAGGATCGAATATACCCAATTCTGGATAGCACTGCACGTCACCTAAGCATTTATTAAACTGGGAAGTTAATTATGCATGTAGAAGTCAGGCACACAATTTATTATACAGAGTGTTTATAAAACACTCAATAGTTATTGAGTTAAGTTAGCCAAGTAGTGACTAGCGAGAGCAAAGAACAAGAACAAGTTTTGAACAAGTTGTCAACTTTAAGATCAGGAAGTGTTGGTATAAACCCAAGTAGATAAATTTTATACCGATCCACAACAACTAAATGTAGTAGTACAATAAAAATTGTTTGATGTGAAATGAATGGTAATCTACTTTAATGTTTCGCAAAGTCGCTGGGTTGCAAGTGCGCTAGCTGTTTATCAAATAACGCTAACGCATGTTGGGAAATAACATGAACTACAACAATAACTGTAACGAATAATGCCAAGCAACATGAGCTAAAATCAAACTGTAACGACATTTACATAAAAAAGCATGAAAAACAATAAGAAAGAACATAATTAATTGCGTAATTAATACTAAATGCGTTCCTGTCATTATTGACGGATTATATTACTTGCTAGTAACATATATAATACTGCATACTGAACGATAAATTGATGAACTTTACGCACAAATAGAGTTGCATATAACTTACTAACACTGTATTAACATTTTAAATAATAACTACGTAAATGTTAAAGTATTTCTCATATTTACTTGGTACGTTTTTACATGAAGGGTCTTTATTCGCCAAAAATGCTGACAACACGAACAGAAAACTGCTCAATATCATTATTGATATACTTATTTCCTCAGCCAAAAGAAGGGTTAATGTATACGGATGGTGTGGATACTGACCGTGTTTTTCAAGAATTTATATAGTCAAGGAAGAGCAGATAGTTAGATGAGGTACAGGTAAATTTCCGGCGTTTTAATTGACCAATTTTATTTACCAGTTGTATTCTCGTTTAACGTAAGCAAGCCGTGTTTTTCAAATAATTGTACCTACTGACACGTAGACGTAGCATATCCACGTTTATACTATTTAGTATAGACGTGGTTTTTCTCCAGTTTATAAAATACCAGAAGTTTATAACGTCATCAGCCCATCATCGCCGTCTGTGTAAAGTTTTTCGGCGTTGTTCTGGTAAATTTTCTTCCTGATCACAAGCAGTAGATTAGTAAACAGTTATCATCTTGTCCAATTATAATCTGGTTGCAATTATAATTCGGTTTCCATTACAGTAGAACCTCCGTATCAGCTGACTCAGCATTTGCGATTTCAGTTATCCGCGGTCGACGTCTGTTCTATATTATATGAAAAATTCGTACAGTTTATAACTTTTAAATTGTGCACAGTTATGAATATCGTAGTAAAATTCTGTGGCTGTATTTTGTTTTTAATAAAATTGCTTTTAATCGAAACAAAAGTGATGCTGGCATTTTAAATATGCCAGAAGTCGTAAAATTTTACTAAAATTGCATTGTTCTATTCATCATCATCATTTTCGGGCTCGGGGTCGCCGGGGTCGCGGTTTGGCAAGCCCACGCAGTAAAGACCGCGTAATTGTTCTATTCTATTATAATTATTTATTGTTGTTGATGTCTTTCTCTATAAAATTTATAAATTAAAATATCATAGGTATATTTACATGTAATAAATAGCGTTCGCTACTTTTCAGGTATTCGCGGATTGGCTTGAAACTTGTACCCTGCAGATACGGGGGTTCTACAGTAAAATAGTGTTCCAATGCACATTATAAATTATCATTACCAGGTTTTATTTATTTATTTATCAAAAAAACAATCCGGTAGTATCGATACAAATCAACAAAACGTAGATCAAATGATATAATTAACATGTTTAAAAAGTAAACGATTAAATTTTTTTTTGTTTGGTATTTTTATCATGAAGGTTGTATGAACATAAACGGCGCAAATAAATAGGGAGGTTATTTCATGAATGGAAAAGAATTTTTGAGTTTGTTAGTTATAGTATGGTCTGTATGAAACTCATAAGATGATTGATATTATCAAAAAAAGTTTTTTTTATATTTATGTAACGGATGTGATGTATCATGTAGCAAAATCATAGGATGTTTTAGTCTATTGAAATTTATAAGTTTTGTTATTGTCAATATTTTGTAAGTCTTTAATTTTTTTTTTTTTTTTTGGTAATAGAAACATAAGAGATAAAACCAAATAAAATGCGAATAATTTTGTCAAAAGCGACTGTGAGGCGCTTAATCCTATAAATTTAGTCCAAAAGTATTGGACTAAATTATGATGCCGTACGTTATGAAGGGTTATATTTTAGTTTTTATATACTGAATTTTTGTTGTTTAAAAGTAAGGAGATTTTTAACGTTTTTTTTGTAACAAAGATGTAAGGGTTTTATTAAATATTCTATATGTTGTCCAAACTTTAGTTGGGAATCGAAAAATATAACTAAAACCTTCATATGCTTATCATCTGTGTAGTAAACAGGTGCATAGTTTGAGTTTTTAAAGCATTATTTAAATCATGATTTAAATAATAATGCTGATGATGTCTAAAGTACGGAATGATCAGCACGTTGTCATTCACGTAGGTAAGAAGGGTAGTTACTTTGTTATACATTGTTAAATTATGAAGTTTATTGATAACCGAAGCAAATAAGCTGGTAGAAAAAGAAGAACCTTGTATTATAACGCTTGTTGAAATTGTTTTTGTATTAACATGGGAACTAATTTGAAAAATCTATTAGATAAATAATTATTTAACATTTTTAAACAATGTGTGGATAAACCAAGAGATAAAAGGCTATTAATGACTTTGCTATTGGACAAGAAGTCGTACGATTTTGCTATAACTGTGGTATCGCTTTTGCTATATTAATTGCTCCATCGGCCACGTATCATACACGTATGAGTTTGATGATCTCATCTTTTCTCTCGGTCATCAGTCACATCAGTTTAAAAAAATTTCGCAAAAGGTTTTCTTCCGTTTGAAATTCTAATATTTATTGAAGTTGTAAGTGATTCTACTTTTACTAAAGAGAGTATCGGTAATTTGTAAATCCTAGTTCGGTGAAAGCAGACTTTGCAACTCAGTTTGCAGAGTCTGTTTAGATTTTATGAGGGGTTAGTTGCATGCAGATGGTTAAGGTGCATTTAGTTGCAGGCATTACAGGACTTCTACACTTGTCATCTACTGGTTCTTCGGTTTGCAAACTTGTTCACTACTTTGCTCAACTTGACAAACCGTAGTTTTCATATGGGTACCATATTTAGCCTTTAAAGTTCTTTCAGGCAATCTGCCAACCTGGCAGACAAGATCGACCCATTTGGCTTGGCTGGCTACACGAGCTGCCGTGAACAACAAGTTGAAGTTCATAAAAAAACACAGTCTGGTATGGGTGCCATCTTTTTCCGACGTTTGAAAGAAAGCAGAGGTGCTAGTATGAATGGCAAATGCCATTCTCCGGTGCATTTTCACTTCATAAAAATTTCCATCAGTGTGTTCAGCTGTAAACTCAAAGCTCGTATAATGATACGAGCTTTTACGCAGATGTCTTTTATCTTCTGATCTTTCATAAATGCTAAAAGGGAATTGTGCAAGTTCAATATGTAGTGTTCAAATTCTTGAAGTCATGTCTGGAACATTTTATTCTTAAGTAGCACGCACCTGTTGGCACCAAATAGCTAATAAGCCATTGAACAGTTGATGCGCTCCTTAACCTAACTATATAACTAAACTACTACAGTATATACCTACTGTGTACTCTTAATCCCTTGTTCAGTAATCATCAACCAATATGAGAGAATTTCATGTAACAATTACAGTCAATAGTCTGACTTGTTAATCTGTGGTGCGCCTCTTAAAGTTCAAGCCTATCGATGTATTATAATGCACAGTATATGTTATATTCAACATTTGCATATATTGAAAAACATTCCAAGTAATTGTTGTATTATTTTGACGATAGCTTTTTTTGCTGGTATATTTCATAAAGTGTTTTCAATTTTAATGACACATTTTGGTGCTTCGATTGAAAATTTGATGTACATTTATCTTTTTATTATACTTTTGTTGCACTATTACAAATGCACAGTTTACATTTTGAATAGATCAATACTGACAGTTCATTGATACTTACTTCAGTCGTCCGTTTCTATTACAATATGAGGAACGGAATGGATGGGATATTTTATCAAGCAGTTTACCATATCCACCTGTACAAAATTCAGTTCTCGGATCGTGAATACCACTGTAAATATTACCTCGATTAGATACTATAAATGCATGAAAATCTTGTTTATAAACTCATATTTTAAACTGGATATTTAGGCCTCACACAATTTTTTATTCACTAGATATTGAGTGCTAAGATTGGTTTGTTAATAGTAAATGACGATAAAATCTCAGAATCCAAGAAACACTTACCTATCAACGTCTGGATTCACTCGTTCGATACCAATATAAATGACATAAACGGCTCCCTTGTCGGCACAGCCCCACTTGTTCCAGTTCCACTTCACCGTGGATTGGTACGTTACATTGATCTGAGTTATTGGTCCAATTTCATGAGGGAATGAATACACTTCACTAAGAGGTTTTGCTGGATCCCCCCTGAAATTAATAATAGTTTAGTTTGAAACAGTACATTTTTGTACAAATTCACAAGTTTCCAAATTTGAGTTTTCAATTTGTACCACGGGTGGCGCAAGGAAAAGCCGCCATTACATGAGTTTTGAAAAATTTAAATCCACTATCCACATCGCTGGAGACCATACACTTTGACAATGGCTCGCCACCATTGGATGAGTGTTGAGTCCCGTGGCGCCACCACCGGATTTCACCATGAACCCTCCTTGGAAACTTGTGAATAGTGTTAATGCTTAATATCATCACAAAGTTGATGATATAAGTTGATGAACGAGTGCAATTCTACGATCAATAAACCCTGTATAATATTGAACTTTTGTGTGATATGTTTAAAACTAATATGTCATTTACAAAAGTTTAATAAATTATTGAATAACCTATCGATTGATTGCTTTTAGATGGTAATACAATTCTTAAATGTGTATCCAATCTTAATTTACCTTATCTTTAAACAGATAATTGGAACCGAGTAGAAATGAATTCTCACCCGACTTTCATTACGATAGAGCCAACTGGTTGGATTGTATTAGGTCCGTACATGGAAATATATACCAAACCATCTCTATAAATAGGGTTTTTTGTAGGAGGAAACATTTGGATATTGTATTCGTAACCTGCAAAGATGACATTCCGAATCGATTAATCGATTTTGATATTCACTATTTTTGTTAATGAAAATGGTAGCATATTTTCGAGTAAGATTAGTTTGGTGCAGACAAACCTCGACTTAATTATGCATGTCATTTTCCGTGAAAATCTCGCATAAAGAAATTTCCATAAAATAGAAAACAATGGCGAACAACTTTTCAAACAATCGTGCAGTAAACACAAAATATAATTTTTTTAAAACAAAACTGACTTAAATAAGACAAAACAACTATTTTTTGATTATGATGCCTCCCTTTTGAAAAAGACGTTTCAAAATTTTGTGGGATCACCAGAGAGAAATTTCAAGCCGATTCTTAAAGTTTAGTCCCGATCGGACCAGCCGTTCCTAAGTAATCGTTGTACATATTTTACATAAATGTTCTCAATCATTCTCTAAAATTCTTAAATAATTTTCTTGTTAATAACCCTACAACTCGCCAGCAACACCAATTTACTTTTAGCTATAATATCTCACTTCAAGCAAATTTGGAATAGACTTCCATATCGAATAAGGAAACTACCTATTGTTTGTACAAATAGTTTATGCCAACAACAATGTAGTCATTTTAAAATTAAACTTAAAACTCACATTGATAAGTTTTCGTTATATACAATATATTTACTCATTTGGGTGGAAAATTGAAAATAAATAAATAAATAAACAAATAAACATAAAAAATACGTAAGCTTCAAATTGTTAACGTCTTCCTTTTTGAAGTCGGCTAAAATAGTTTTAGTGTAAAACAGTACATTTTTGTACAAATAGTGTTAATGCCTAATATCACAAAGTTGATGATATAAGTTGATTAACGAGTGAGTAAGAACACTATAACAAGGGAAGCATAAAATTTCTCGTTGTTCTACATATAACACAAGATGGAGCCAAAGTCTGGTCAAAGTTAAATATCTCGAGAACTATTGATGGTATGAAAACGCTGTTTTGAACTGTCGTAATGTATCACAGCCATGCGAAATTTACAATCTTCCAACATAGTAAATTCAAAGTACGCAACTGTGCCAACAGGGAACTTCACACCATTCACGTTATTTACCAGAAGCAATTATTTTCTATTAATTGTTGTCTTGTTGTTAAAAATAGTTGAGAAGTAGAATTTATTATAGGGGACATATATCATTCAATTTAATATACTGAATGTTAAAAACATGCAGTATTACAAATATTAAAATCGGATTTTAACTTTTAATTTGAGTATTCAATTTAAAATAAAAATAGATATATTTAAACAAGGAACTACTTATTGTGGGCGCTTTAACCCATGACGTTTACTAGGTGATTAAGCTGCGCGGGAATGTGCTCAGATCGAAACCAGTCCATAGTTTAGCAGACTTAGAGTATAGGCATTCTATTTGCAATCAAAGGAAAATGCATAAGTGATCGCTGCTAGGTAACTATGTATTAATCGATATTTTGACACAGGGTCAAACATCGGGACAAACTGGTTTTTTAGAACCAGCCTAAAATCAATTCGGGACGGATTATCCCAAAAAATAGGGACGTCTGGTCAGCGTATGATTAAGAGAGTTGTTAACATTTGGCATATTTACTTGGGACGTCTAAGCAAGGAATGTTTTCATCTACGGTTTCATTAACTCCGCTGCATTCGGAATCTTGGAGCATGTACAAGAAATGCGTGTGTCGAATGCTAGGTGGTGTTTCATGGCATAAGACTACTGTCGCTGCTTGACGTTCTCTGAAAATAAAGTGTTAATTAGTTGAAAAATCCTAACAAACCATGATTTTATATTGAATGACCTTACATTTCAGTCTGTATATTTAACGGTTCCAGTCGTATTTCTTTGATTGGAAGCGGAATTTTTTCGGTATCGTAACACACTTTACTCGGTGAGAACTTGTCAGATGGGGGTGAACAGTACCAAAAAAGTTTTGGTTGTGGTTTATACGTTAAGCGCTGATTCACTCCAACTACTTGTTTAATGCAATCTCCTACCCTTAAAAATAATAACATACTATATTAATTTCAATCATGATAGTTAGATTTTTATTCGATTTCCGAGGGTGGATCAAAAAATAAGTTTCACTTGTGAATAAAAAAAAATAGCAAAATAATATAGACACATATTATGTACTAGCTGTATGCCCGTCAAAACTGACAGGACGCAATTGGTTCTATTTATAAACATAATTCATTGACTTAACTCATGTTGCTGAGTTGGCGTTTATGTTTATCTCATCTCATTAGTTACTTATTATGTCTGTGTTGGTATGATGGTACCACATTTATTATGGTACAAGTTTGTTTTTAGTTGTTGTCATGGAGCACATAGAGACATTTGGCTTTTATATTGTTTAATGTTAATGTAAAAGTACACTTTTTATTGGTTCACACACATATTCTTTTAATGCCTGTAATTGGAATGTATATGATCAACTTTTCGAACTATTTTAGTGCCACCATTTTTACAGTTTCGTTGGTTTGTAGTTGTTGTAATTCAATTTTGCTTGGCATTTTATCGAACAAGTGGTAGCTGGACGTGAATAACTACTTTTGCGGTAAAATGAAAATCGAAATTGTACGACAACGATTCCAAACCTATAAAACTTAACATGATAGCCCTGAAATGATTGCACAAAACTGGAGCGCATTCGTCAGTGGGGGATATCGAAAAGTTGATCACACGTTTCAATAAGTGTTTACAGGCATTAAACGAATATGTGTATAAATTAATAAAGGGTGTACCTTTACACTAACATACATAATGTGTGTCTATATGTTTTTTTTTATTCACGAGTGAAACTTATTTTTTGATACATCCTCATATGTGACAGTTAGTGACATTGACGGAACATATATTTGGATGGAAAAGCCATTGATCCTTACCGAATGTTCAATAAGAATGACACTTCCGGTGTTTTTCCGAAATTCATAGCTATCGTTGCGGGTGTTATTGGTGGTTTGAGAATCAACACCTCCACACTATACTGATAAGCTGCAAAGATTAATATACATTTATTACGAGCAGAACATGAACATGTGTGAGATAGGTAATGTAGGCATAGAACATGGTCTAGAAAAACACAGTAAAACTATGTAAACCTTCGATATGCAGCCACACAAACGAAAAAATAATGGGTTTCTCACCACAAAAATTTTCCTTATCTAAAGTGACGAGATAGAATTGTCGATTCGCTTTTCCTGTTGGTACCAGTTCATCGGCGTAATACCCCATTTCGACACATTTACTTCCATCTTCACCACAAGTGTTGCACTTGCTAGCGATAAAGGATTTGTAATTGACACATTCATGCGCCACGAAGCGACAGGGGGAGTCCGACTTAATTAATGAAGAAACGTAATATTGCAAAGCTCGCCAGTGATTGCAACGATATTCTAGAAAGAAATTCTGTTTTCATTAAATCAATCGTGATTTATAATATAATAACATAGTGAAAGTAATTTTCTTGTCAATAAGAATTTGCTTTTATTCTTTCAATATTCTTTCAGAATTGATAAAGGATGTTAGGAGATTTGATAAATTGCAGTTGATACATAAATTATTATAAAAAAATTAATCTAAATTAGTCGTTTTTATTTATTACCGTCACACCCAGGCTGATTATTTATTCCATTTGGGTAGAAATCAACATGTCCTACAGGTTGCATCATTCCGTATCCATAAGCTATACAGAGGATAATAGTTGAGAAAATTATTTGTAAAAATTATTATCATATTTAATATTAGGTATGCATATTTTTATGTTCGATAGTTAACAAAGAACGAAAGCAGCGTGAAACGATTGACAAACTAATGAAAAATATATATTATTGCACAGCTTCTTCATGTGACACCAGTAAGATAAACAAATTTAACATACAAAATATCAGGGTTCCTGTAAGTACACGTACAAGTACTTTCTGAAATAGGTGCTTTAAATGTTTTTTAAAATATAAGTACCAAGTACGGCTCAATAAATGTACTTAAGGCCAAGTACCAAGTATACGGTACTTAAGTACAA
>JAQIWH010003410.1:0-20131 GCA_034695005.1 Cryptops parisi | reverse complement strand
ACCATTTTGATATAAAAACAATCGAAATATTTTTAAAAAGTCTCATGGTTGAATTATGGCCTTTAATGGGTTAAAGAGAGCATTGAAAGAATGGTGTAACTGTGGGAACGCAAATTTACATAATAACGCAAAACTAATGTGAGCCTTAAAAGTAATTAAAGCATGCCAAGTTTACACTACAACAGTTATGGTTTGAAAATATTTATTATAATCACGACTAAAAACTATTTTTACTGTGCCATTTACCTTACATGCTTACTCAAATCCAAAGAAAAAATGCAATAAAATATTTCCGCCATTAGCAATAGATACAATCCCTTGATAACAATATGCAAAAATATGGATTAAACAAGGACATTACTCGTGTAATGTTCGGGCATAATTAACTAAATATCCAATAAGGCGCTAGGATAACTCATTAAAAAAGTTATCTGATAGACGTGTGGAATTTTATGATTTTTTATCTCTTGTTTTTAATCGCATGTCACGTGAAATACCCATTGTCATTCATCAAACCACCTTGCAAACTATATTTCCGTGTTTTACTTTTCCCCTCTCTCCAAAGTAAAAGCCTTTGGCTTCGCGTTAGGCAGGACCATTGAGAAACTCATTATTATAGGGCATCTTGTTGCAAAAGCTGTCGTAAAATTAGAAAAGCGGAACACGCTCTCTCTTTAACGCCCTGCGACTGCAACCACTCGCTCTCGAATGCTAACGATCACCATTTTATTTTTATCGACGCATGATAGGGAGGGCGTGATTTCTTCATTTCCACATGCACAGTCGTTGTCATTCATCGATGATCGAAGCCTAATATTTTTCTCGAGATCGCGACTAATGAGCAGTATCTTAGAAACGGAATGCAGATGATGTCATTTACAAGCAAGCCGAGGGCGGTTCACCAACGAGCACGAATTCGCTTTGCCAACAAGCGCACACACATACCACGATAATAAGAGTTTAATGTTTTTTTTTTCCTGTTTTTTTTTCTACTTTTTTTTGTTGTCCTATGTCGTCGTCGTCATCCTCTTGAACGTCTCCCACGAGAAGAGCACATGCCAACTGCAATCAGGGTTCGTCTGCAATCGCTTTTGTTTACATGTCTCAACGCTATTACATCTTCCTACTCACGTGAGAGTGGTTCGTTGATGGTAAAAGAATGTAGCCTGCAATCATTCTTTATAAAAATGAAGCTGGAAAACCGCGTTTTGGTAGGGGATTTGGTAAAGCAAAAGAAGGGGGAAATGCTTCTTAGTACTACTATATCAGTCAAAGCTGATTCAGCTCTAGATGTCATGAAAGTTGTTAAAGAAAATGAGAAAATACTATATTTAGATTGGTAATCCTAAAGGGGCTTTACTTATAATTGTGTTTATAAAGGTAAATAGAAGGATGAAGCAAATAACTTAGTGTTCTATAGAAATTTATCTACAATAGGGTAGTTTCTCTTCTGACCGAAATGTGACGTTAATGTTGGCATTAGTTACACATGTAAAACAAGTAAAGGTGAAAGATAACATTTGTAACAAATAAATTATGAAATACCGTGATTTATTTCATAAAACGTTTTCAATAAAAAAATAAATAATAAAAAAATTGATTTTTTTACTTATTAATTTTTTATTAAGTGGTTAAGGGTATAAGACTAAATGTATACGACTAAATGTATAAGGCTAAATGTATAAGACTTTTTATACTGACAGCACTCAATTTAGACGATTATTAACCTTTTGCGAATACCACGTTACGTACAACTCTTATACTATTTAAGTGCAGTAGAAAACTATTTTTTCAATGGCATGATAATAGAAAAAACTAAAAAAACTAAAAAACTAACTAAAACTACTAACTATAACTTTTTTTTTAACTAAAAAAAAAGTGTTTTAAACGTATCTTGTATAGTTAACTCAAATTAATCAAACTTCTTATTGTATCTGGTTGTCCATACGGACGTATTATTCAAAAATAAAATAAAAAAATAAATAGATTTTATAATTTCTAACCGTCCTGGCATGATTGTTGTAGCTTTTTAAAACAAATTTTTTAGCTATATTACTTTTTCTATGACCAATTAAGACAGGTCTACTCACTATGGTTACACAATACTATATAGTAAGATGTTCATGCTTGAAGTTTAGACTTTTCTTAAGAAAAGATAACGCATATTATCTTATCTTTTGTCCCTCAAGGATGAAGCTATTAGATTATTTTTTGTCGTATAGAAGATACTCTGTAAGAACAGAGATGAGTAGATGTTCCATCGAAAAAGCAGTACTTTTTTTTTTCTTTTCGCTGAGCTTGCACTCTTGCGAGTAACAAGAATTTATGTTGGTGCTCTCAGAAGTCAGCCTATGTTTCATCTGGTGGGATTTGCCTATTGTGTTGGAGAAGATGGATGTCAACGAACAGAAATCTGCTCGGATCGGAGGACAATAAAAAAAAAAGAAAAAGGCGAATGAAATAGTGGAAGTGAGGAAGGGGAAGGGGAAAGGGAAAAGGGAGAGAAGGGGGAGATGAGGACAAAAACAGGGTTTCGACCAAGACAATCCATTAGTTGCAAAGTGGTGGAAGCACTCGAGGAATTTGAAGACAAATAGGAGGCAAAGTCGACAATGATTAGATTATAGTGACAACCCGCTGACGTTGAATGACAGTTGAACATGTTAGCCGAGGCTGGAGTAATGCGATTAAGCATTCCTTGTTTATGTCGTTTCTATCTCCTAGACGGGTCTTTTGCTATAGCTAATTTGATGATGAATGCTTGAAACTGGAATTTGTTGTTTTTAAGAAATGGTGAGATTTTTTTTTGTAATAATAATAATAATAGTTTTTCTACTGCTTGAAAATTAACGTATGTGAAAGGTCTCGAGTTCATGCAAGAGTTATATACTGCACAAAACTTAAACAAATTGTGTTGTACAATTGAAGCGTGAAAGTCAGCAGTTTTGACACGTGGCGCATAAGTTATGGCAAAAGAGAAACAGGTGCAAGAGCGTTCATAACGTGCACAAACTCGCATAATAGCAAAATTATATTGCATATTAAGAAATGTGGGAATTTTTTCTTGTTGCATATTCATCATTCAAATCGCATATAATTGAGGTGATAAGATGTTGAACTTCTAGAGTGAACTTTTGCATGTACACACATCCGTTATTAAATCCATATAATGTGCAAAAGGTTTTCTAATATCAGTAAAATAATCGAAGATCCTGCTGTAAAAGGGTGTGAAGTAGCAAATATTTTTATCAAAAATGACAAGCATTTTCGAGTGGGTTAGGTACAATTCTATACGCATAATTTTAAGCAAAATAACATGTGCAAAGGTATTTGTGCCAAAAGTGTGAAGAAGTTCATAGACAACAAGGAAAGTTCAGATTTTCAAACGTGTTTTCGTTAAAATTGTATAAATGTTCTTAACACCCTTTTAAGCATGATCTACACCTAACGTTTTGTTGTCAGTCTGGCATGAAGAGATCAGTTTAACAGATAAGACCTACGCAAAAAATCACTTCCACACTACTTATTCAGTTCATGCAATTCGTCAAACTTGCAGTCCACACGTACCGTTTTATCTCTTCAATCTGGCATGATCATGCAGTACTGTCGACAAAAGATTACGTGTAGAGCAGGCTTGACACCAGGATCTTTAATTACTTCATAAGAATACGTCCTGAGAGTCATTACGTCCTGTTTAACGGATTGTTTTCACTTCAAAAAATTGTTACGCACATATATTATTCAAGGAAATCATTTCCTTACTTAACATAATCTTTGTATTTTTTGTATTGTCCTTATGGGACGTATTAATAATAAAAAAATAAAAAAATTGCAATTACAATTACAATATACAATAGATTGAAATCGTACTAAATTTGTGACAAAAGTGGTCTTTAAATTCTCTTTAAACGGATAACTTATATCTTAACTATAGTTACAACTTAGTAAGTAATTTCCTGTTTTTCCCTCTACTTCTTTTTTTTAGCATTATTTATGTTATTTTCAAACTAACACGCAAAATGACAACTCATCCCAATTATTTCGTGGGAAGTTTTTTTTTTCGGTTGACAGATCAGTGGCTTAGAGGGAAAAAAACTCGTGTCAGAAACCACAAAACAACGTCCAAATAACCCGGAAATTCCTTTGTCGTTATCATCGAATCGGATATTTATAGGCAATTATTAGCGATATAATCGGGGAATGATTCATTCGATACTAGAGAGAGACAAATGAATCATGATGTTGCTTTTATTGTAATTATTCGGTGTTCTTGTTTTGTTATTTTTCCGATGATTTGCTTTACGTTTAAAGATAATACATGACAAATCTTGTCTAACGTGTGTATATACTGTATGTGACTTACTGTATAAATTGGTTGGTGTAATTTGTTTGTTCTGTAACGAAAGTAAACAAACTAGTGATAAAAAAATGAACTTCTAAACGTTAAATAAAAATATGATCCTGAGAAATATTTTTTGTTCTAGACTATTTTTGGTCCGGTTAAATAAATAAAGTATATATATAAAGTATATCATCTATCAAACCGTAGAGACCATCCGACATGATTTGGTTGTAGTGTATTAGCCTGTTTATTAGAAAACAAATGTTTTAGTTTATTTTGCCCCACTTTTTAAATTTATTTTTGCGTTTACTGTAATTATTTTCTTGTTACTTAAAAAATTGTAAAAAATTCACTCGAGCTAAATAAGCTTATAACATTCAATTTGTATAGAACCTGTAATTGTCTCGACTATCCGTCGCATTTTAGGAAATTTAATAAATTTTATAATCTTTTTAAACACTGATATCAATATAGGCCAACTAGTTAGAATGTTTTTCTTTCTCTTTAAATGTTTTACTTGGCGAAAACGTTAAAAGAGATCGGTTTTAGGCGTCAATGCGATGGTTTGGAAAATGGGAAAATCGATCGCATTGCACGTTGCTTGATTTTCACTCAGGTAATTATTTTCTTTCCCTAGCTTGCAATAAAAAAATGTTTATCTCGCTTTGCAAATGCAGTTTCGCAATTTGCACGTTTATGTTTTAACTAGAACTACTTTAAACCGCTATTTTCCGTGAACATCACACAATGTACTGAAACACCAAGCACGTTTAAGTTGTTTTAGTATGCAATATAGCACGATGCATCAAATTGAACAACACAGGATGGATTATGTATTATTTACACTACTTTTGACACGAGTCAAGATTCATGAAACATTGTATGGCGCCATGGAGTTGCCATAAAATATGATGCACATTGAAAATTTATTTTTCTGAATTCATACTATTCACAAAAAACATGTTCACTAAAACATTTGTTGTGATGGTGGTTTATCTTTAGAGTTCGTGTAATTCTTTCGCATACTTGTTTCTATACAACGATGAAGTCGTGTTCCGTACCGTAATATTCTCCTTGTCAAAAACAAAAACATTGCCCGAGGTACCAAGTAATAAAAATAGTCGAACTCAAACAGTATTACTTGGTTTTTATTTAAATTATAATCGTTGAATTTAAGTGAATTACTTGTATAAAACATTGATTTTTAATGCAACTTTATTTGTATTGTTTGTGGTGAATGTTACATTATTATTTTTTAAACTATGAATAGAATTTAAAATTTTTTGATGATGAAACTATGGTAATTGAAAAGTTTACTTCATCATGTCAAAATTATGAGGGTTATAAAGTATGAGGGTCATATTATGATTTTTTTAAAAATAATTTAAGCTTAATTTTTCATAGACTTTATTTATCAAATTTATTCAACATTGTAGAAATCATTTTTATATTTAAAAAAAAAACAAACAAAAAAAACAACTAAATATTAAATTATTTGTAACTATATACTAGCTTATACAATTAATGGTAATTTTATTATTTGTATGCAGTGTTTAATACTGTGCATTATTTTGCCATCATCACATTTTCAACAACAACATACAGTATTATCCAAGCAGGCTGTACAAAGACTTGGGCTAAAGGACTGCAATGACTTTAACTATGTTCTAACATTCTACAATAACATGAGTATGATACAAGTCAAAAAAATGTCTTCCTATGTATACTATTTTTAAGCCATCTAACACAGGTAAAACACGCACTAGGATTTTCAATAGGAAGTTCTTTAGTGTAAAACAGTCAATTTTCGTGGTTTGTGTTGGGATCTGCTTTAGTGTTCACTTGACAAGGTGAATACATTACTTGACAGTTATCGTGGGGAAAACATAATACACATAGGACTATGGAGATAGTAGTTTAAGAGTTTTGTGTGGGCTTTATTATCGTTTTCAGTGGGAAACTTAATGAAAAGCATTGAAGAAAAGCCCAATTTCCGTTGGCTGAAAGGCAATATGGGAAAATGTTAACTTTGTTTAGGATAATTAAAAATGTTTTATCTCTGTGCAAAAGGCTTTTGTGTAATCTGTGTTCCCAGCCTTTTCGGTGTTAGGCAACAATAACTTGTTTCGCATTTCCGCTAGAATTAAAATGCGCTCAATTACAAAATGGGTATACTGTATAGTGTACTCGTTGTGTGAATATGTTAAATTTATTATCGTGTTTGCGTTTTCTGAGAGAGGGAGAGAGTCATGGGGCCAACTCTTTTGTTTTTTAAATATACATACAAGATAACCGCTGTTATTATCTGTTTTCTAAATACCCGCGTAAGAAATAATTCAACTCTATAAATTGTTTGTTAAGGAAACACGATTCAATTAACTGCATGTACTGAGGGTTTTTCATTAAGAGAAAGGAGAACAATTTCAGTTGGTTTCAACATTATCTCTCTTGATTCAAGTGCTTACTTTTTTCTCATGGTTAAAGATACCACGATATAAAGTTACCTTAGGTTAAAAATTATCACATCTTTTGGAGAATTAATTAACTGCGCATGTCATGGATGTTATTCTGATGTTGGTAGTTTATTTTTTTTTTGACTTAAGGAAAGACTTGGAAAGACTTTTAATTTGCAAGCACGTGTTTTAATAAAAACGGCTAATTAGAGAATATATCTTTGCTTAAAAAAAATAACGTATTCACTTAGACCTAGTCTATGTGAAGGCCTCCTGTCACACGCAAGAGTGCGCAATTTCAGGTACGGCAGCTCAGGCAATCTTTGGACAACTGTGACGGAAGCTCACAACCATTGAAAACTAGTTGGCAAAAAGATGTCACAGTTGTCCACAAATTAATTACACTTTTCTATGACTTGCCACATCAAAAATTGCGTGTCATTAAACCTTAAGTCAACGATTTACAACAGACGTTTTGGACAGCCACCAAACATCCAAATACTTAGTTATCGAATAATGTATAACTTTTTCTTTGTTTACTTTTACTCATATGAAATGTTATGTGCAATTGTTATGCCTAAATGTGCAAAACGTATTCCAAAATGTACAATTTTTTTGCATTTTCTAAAATTCTTATCCAGTTGGCAAATAGGAAATATAGTTTAGACGTAGCTAAGTGGCTCTTCCTGTGAATATATATAGCATCACAGACACTTAACTTATTGTTGACATAAATTTGAACTGTGACAAGGTGTTCTTTTATTATTGTGACACGACACGCTTCACATAAAATTCAGCACCTCAACGTTCGTCGCGAGAATTAGCGAAGTGCGTTCAAGCCCAAGTTATTAAGTTTGTTGATGAAATTTATTGTTTTGGGCTCCATAATATATTTTTATGGTCCTGTTTAAATTTTGATCTAAATTCAAGACGTAACAAAGTAACAAACTTTAAACCCGTTGCTCTCCCACTATTCGCTTTATTTGTATTCCGCAATCTGTCTCCTTGAACAGATTTACAATCAGAGATATCATGCAACTTTTCTGCTTCTATTTAAAGTGAATGGAATACTTCGCATATTACATTTTCTTTTCCTTTGCTCTACTTTTCGGTTCTCTTTTATATATATTCCATTGTATGGAAAAAAGATGACCGAAAAAATGTACCTTTTTTCACTCTGTGTGTGAAAATTTGAAATTCTGACCATGTCAGGCCTAACGCGGGGAGTGTCGCCAATGTGTCGAATAATAGATGAGACCCTTCCATTTGACGATAGAGGGCAGCTATTTTGTTCGTTTTTTCTCATACAGGCCCCCTGTGCTGATAAATTGGGGCCTATAGCACTAAAGACTATACTTAGCAGGAAAAACGAGGAGAAAACGAGACCGAGCGAGGCAGACTCATCACTCACTCACTAATAATTTTTTTCGTACTTTTTTTAACCTGTATGTTTTTGAAATTTTCGTGGTTTTTCCATTCATTTTGTTCGACTAAAAAAAAATTTTTTTTTTGGATCCATTAGCTTTTTAAATTTTTTTGTCTCTGTGTGGTGTAGTTTAAAGAAAAAACTTCACTGGATTGTTATTAATGAGTATTTGGGGAATAAAGTGATGGGAGCAAAAAAAATTAAAAAACGCGGACGTGACGGTTCATCTTACAAGTTGAAAATGTTTAGATGTTTTTTCATACTAACGAACGAATACTAGGTGTTCGAAATAAATTAGTCATACTCAAAATTATTATATATACGATAATTTTATACTTATAAACTCACATTAAAACATCGATGCAAAAAATACGTTTTAGAGTTATGTGACATTCATATATTTTTATTTTTTATTTAAGTTTTTATTCTTATTTAATGCGGACAAAAATTAACCAACGGTACAAAAACGTACAAGACAATAAAAACAAAGAAAAATCAAAGTAAAACAACCACAAAAGGTAACACATTACAAAATTTTGTACACAAAATTATAATTATGGATAATACAGTCTTAAACTCATACAATTAATTCATCAATACATAGAGTACAACAAGCTAGCGAATCTTTTTTCAATAGTTTTGTATCTTTAATGGTAGTGACGAATATGCTATAAGTAATAAGTAACGAAATTATCTTATTCAATATATAAGCAAAAAATTTCATGTATATGCGATTTTGCCTAATATATACCATTTACTGAACTGGTCTTTGTTTTATTTTACTACTTTATGGGCGTTTCAATATACGAGACGTGATCGCAGAACGTAACGAGGCATGAACTAAGGATTCCTTGTATATCATCTACGACTGCATAAACCACGTGTCCAATAACCGTATAAACTAACCAATTTTACTTTGTTTATTTAGATTTCAATACTCGTGAAAGACAGAATACACAATGCGTTAAAATGTAAAATTTTTTCTTGAATAACAAGCATTAACAATACTGTCACACAAAACACTTGACAGTAAACTAAAAAAAAAGTTCCCAACAAATGTGTGTCAGATTGCAAGATCATAGTTGTATTTTTGTTATAACAATAATTGAACAAAGCACCGCCAAAAGATTACTTCACTGCTATACAAACTTACAGTGCAGGGAAACAAACATTAGTAAAGTTTATTTGTTAACATTTATTTACTCACTACAAAATTTGTTTAGACTTATGTTGCTTAGCAACATTTGTTTATTGTTTTAATCGCATGTTTAAACTCGTTGTGTTTTGCTTAGACTCGTGGTGCTTTGCAATGAATATTTCTTCATTGTCGAGAAAGGTTTCATCACAAAAACAGTGTAGGTGAATTAATAATAAAGATAATACTTCTATAAACACACTTGCTATAAAATAATTTTACATTTTAACACAATCATACGTTTGATTTGATAAGTTGTCAGATTGCAAATTAAATATGAACGACGGTTTTGTTTTTTGTTTATGCTAACGATTACTGTTAATGACATTGAAAACTACCATTCAAACAGAATCACAAAAAATGTTATTTTATAAACGAACAGTAAACAAACTTGGTAGCCAAATTTAGTAACCAGTTGCCAATAAAGAACCGTATTTTGGAACAAGAATTGGATAAAGAAAAATTTGTTGGCAAAAATTATGTCGATAACTGTTTCCTTTGTGACTTTGGGGGAAGAACACAGAACCATAAAAATGAAACCGGAAATCCCATGGAATTGTGATATAAAAAATAGTTTTCATTTCCTTTCACTAGGGCTAGCTAAAGATTGGTTTCCTGATAAAAATTTCTTGATGTCGATGTCGTTGTTTGTTATAGAATATAGTGTGTGTTTTTTTATCTTTTTATATAAGTGCGTACAGCTTGAATGTCGTCAAATCAATAAAGATATAACGAGCATTGACAAAGCAATTTTGTAAAAGTCAGTTCGTATTATCGCCGATGGAATTCATTTTCTTCATCGGCAAAAAGGCTGTCTAAAAAAAAAAGAAATTCAATTTCCGAATTGAAATTGTAATGTGATTTGGGTACGAAAGGCAAAACCTTTTCTTCCTGCCTTTGAGATAAAAGACTAAGAAAAAAAAATAAAATGACCAAACTTTCCCTTACACTAACTCCCATCGGCTGTTACTTTAGGATTAAACTGTTTCACGATTCATGAATTTCACATTCATCTGAACTAATTATCAATGCTAGTCAATTGTGAACAGTTTAAACAATGGATAGTATATGAATAATCTCTTAGCTTTCTCGTCTTCAATTCGATAGAATTGACCTCTGTTAAGTGATTCAATCGTTCTTTGTTTTAATTTAGGAAAGGTTTGATAGGAAAAAATATGAGGATTTTTTGTTTGTTTGATACTTTCAGCGTTGGATGTTTTATTAAATTTAAGTATTACAATATGCTAAAAAATGCAAAATCATTTATGGTGACAATTTAGTGTTTAAGTATCGTAGAATGATATATTTGTTATAAAATCATTATTTTGGTTTTCGTTGTATTCACGGGCATCGCAAATTTTGGTACTTTTCATATAACTTAAAGGACGCTTTTGGCACATGTTATCGATCGTTGCGTGGTTATAGGTTTAGAGGTCACTAGGTTCGGCCAGTACTCGGCTGTAAGCTGAGAGACTTAAAACTGACTACCATAACTTGCCAAACCTAGTGGCCTGTCATCATAAACACGCATAAAGCAATCACACTAGTAACTAATGTTGACCTAAAAAATTGATGTATGACATTTTCGTCAACTGGGGCTAACCGGAAGTAGGGTAAATCGGTGTCAACTTTGAAATTTCAAATGAGAACATGGGTCAAGTTTGGTATTGTTTGAAAGGTCTTTGAAAAAGAAACAACTTTTATCCGAAACATTTATATCGTCAACCATTAAGAAGGTATCTGACATAAAAACAATGGAAGTGAAATAATGAGATTTCACAATTTGGCTAGTTTAAAATTGTTCAAAGTGTTTACCACTATGATGTAAACACCTTCGTAGTTTTCGTCCGATGTCAGTTGCCCTAAGGACTTTTTCATCAGTACATAGCGTCTGACAGGCTTTCCAAATTTTGTTCATGTCGTTTCTCGTTGTTGGATGTTCCCGATAAACAATATTTCTTACACGTCCTTATAAAAAGTTCATCGGTATTAAATCAAAAAAATGTGGTGACTACTTCACTTGTCCTGATTGCACAATCTGTTTCCCAGAAAAAAGGTTTGGCAGCTATGCACTGAGTCTTTTAGAGAAAAATGTGCTGGGCATCCAACTACATTGTCACTCGTGTTGTTAGAGGTACATTCTCTAGGAGTTTGCACAGGGTACTTCCAAAGATTGGGCGTACAATGCTCCATTTAAAGCCCTTCCAAAAACATAAGACTCGATGACTTGGTGTTCAATGAGGCCTCATCACATGTTGACGCTTCAAGTGTGTTGGTTGTCCGCTTCTCGTAGCCAGTGTGGATTTTCTGTTGACCAGTAATGTGTGTTTTGGATGTCAAGAATCCCATTGCGCTTAAGCGTTGCCTCATATGTCCAGAGAATGGTAAGTTAAACGGTATGGTTCTTATGTTAGTGAGCAACTAGTTGCCAATATCAACATGTTTTGGAAGTCACATTTTTTAATTTCTTGATGGAGTTTAACGTGATAAGAATGCAGATTGTTGTCTAACACCTGATTATCCTGATTTAACACTAATGCATATAAGATGAAAGAAGACGTGGTCAAGATAGCAGACATTTAGAATACCTTTAATCAAGCACAATTGCGAAATGTTATGATCCCATTTCTATTGTTTTTATGCCAAATATATCATTAATGGTGAACGATATTAAAACAATTTTCAGATAAAAGTTGTTTCGTTTTAAAAGATCTTTCCAATAATACCAAACTTGACCCATGTTTCCATTATTTCAATGTTGACCTCAGTTCACCCTACTTCCGGTTTGCCCCACCTGACAAAAATTTCATATATAAATTCTTTAGGTTCATGATTAATGTTTATAAATCCGCTTTACGGTTTTCGAAAAAAAGCGCCTGGTACTGGTGGTCTGGAACACCCTGTACAGTAAATATAGGCCTACTCCAAATTTCAGCACGTTTACAGATTAGATTTTTTTTTACGTTTGGTGTCAAATAAACTGGCACCAAGTATACTATTGAATATTTTGTTTTATCCATAACATTTTTTTTCTATTTTCAAAATTATAGATTATTTTTAATCTTTTTTTATCGCGTTAGCTATAATTACACGATCTGGCGGTACTGAAGCACTAATGACCTATTAGGACATCATTTCGAACGATTACCCAAAACGATATTGCTATATAGCTTTTCTAGATTCTCAACGATTTCCCCGCGTGTTTTAATGTCGCGCAACTCCAAAAATCGTTTGTTTCTCAGCTATCACTTCTGTTAGTGTGACTGTAATGACTCGGGACGCACTTATGCTGGTTTTCCAACACATACACACAGAAGCTTTGTGTTTGTTTGCCGGGGTTTGTAATCAGTCGGCTTTAAGCCTAATTGACTGTCGTTGGTGAAGAAAATCGTTTGTGGGCGGTCCATCGATGACCCGTCAGCCCATCATCACAGAGGCAAAGCAGACAACTGGCGAGGTTTTGATGGTGTTTTGACAGTTTTCCTAGATTGAGCCGTCATTCCGAGGCCAACGATAGCAACCTCGATCTAACCTCCTCCCCAACCACCATCAGCAACAGCACTACCACCATCACCATCGTGTGCCCCCTATCTCTGTCTTTTACCCCTCCCTCTTCTTTCTCCTTTCCCGAAACCGTCGTCCTTGTCTTTAGCCATTATCGCAGTCTTGATCATTAACGCTAACTCGATTTCCGATGGCGAGAAAGAGAGAGAGAAAGAGAGAAACAGTCAGAGTGAGTAAAAAGAAATAAAAAAGTAGGGGAGATAAAACGATCTACGGTGCCAGATGCGTTCGTGCGTTTTGTTCATTTGCCACACTTGCTCTATAGCGTAGTGACTGCGAGAAAAACGGGAATGAAGGGAACTATAAAAGTGAAAGGAAGAAGAAGAATAGACGAAAAAGAAGAAGAAGAAGAAGAAGAAATGGTAGAAAAAAGTTTTTTAGCGCATGAGCTATTCCGTAATAAGCAGACAGTCTGGCAGTCGTCATCGTTATCGTCATTATCATCATCATCGTCGTCGACGTCATCGTTTATTCCACCAATCGAGAGAGTTGATGGGAGGCGGAAATGAAAAAGATGTATTGTCGTTTAATTTGGCTGTGTTGCGAGTAATAGGCTAGCGCTATTTTCTTCAATCTGTCTGTCTGCTTGGTGAAAATGATGAGCCATAAAATTGGCGTCTTTTGCTGCTTTTGTTTTTCACGCCTAGTTGAACGATGGAGAAGTCGTTTATCACTCGGCCACTGATCATCATCAAACGATGCATAACAATAAAACTTTGCTCAAATAGTTTACGAAGAAATGGCTTAATAAACGAGCAAAGCGTGGCTTAGATTTTTGTTTTTTTCAAAAACAACAACAACATAAAGAGAAGCAAGAATGAAAGAAAAGGGATTTTGTGCAGTTTACGACCGAATAACTTAAAGGAAATAAATTGGGTTTTACTTTTATTTTTGTTTTTCATCACAAGCGTACGTTTTAAATCGTTTACTCTAATCATCGCAAAGCTTTAGAAACGAAATGGAATTCCATTCCAACTGCATCGTTTCTAAGATTTTTGTTCAGGTTAATGGCGAGCAGAGTAAACATGCTAGAAGCCAAATAAGTTTCTTAGATTGTTTTTTTTTCTTTCATCTTCTTCACAGTGTGTACGCATCTTTTCTGAGAGATTGAGTTGGGATTTTTTTCGTTTCTTGCTGCTTTACTCAGCTTTCCCATGCGCTCGATCAGCGTCTTTGTGACAACAGGAATCTTTCTCAATCTCTGAAGTAGTTGGTTGCATTCCATTCGAAGCCCGACTCTTAGAATGCGAGAGGTCGATCACTCGGGTTCATGCACAAAAGCCATGCAATAAAAAGTTGAATAGAAACGGAAGATATGCTGTCTACTCAGAAATTTGAACGTGAATCCCTTACAAAAAATCGAAAATGAAAGAAACGCTCCAGTAGTAACAGCTCTGTCGTCATATTCCAAGATTTTCCATCCAGGAACGTAAGCAACAAAAAACAAACAAATTTTGAATATTCGTTATTTATATCAAAATATATTTTATACATCACTAGCGAGGTTGTCGAAATTGTCCGGGAATAAATAAGTTTATTATGTAGTGTCTTATATGTAGTGCTTTTAAATACTTTATACGCACTACACTATTGTATAGCTACCAAAATGTATGTACTTGTAAGTTATAAAACTGAGTGTAGGGCAAACGTAAGTGTTTTCAAGCTAACAATAACACTAACTTGCGAGTTCTTTACCCTGATAAACGTGAGAAAAACAAATACGTTTTTAAATAATTAAAAAAATCTTCACCTTATCTCTTGACGAATAGTCTACAACATCTATACACACTCTAGGCTGCCTGTCAGTGAAGTTCTCTTTCAATCATTTAAAAATTTAGTTTCTTACCTGTTTTTCTCATCTTAATAAGAATAACTTAGTTCTGTGAATGTGTGCGAGAGAAACAGTGTTGAAAACCTTATCCCCACCCGTTGGAGTCCGCCCAACGTGTGATGTCCTCAGGACGTCGCTCATGCTCCCGTGCTGCAGCACCGGTCCACTTCTAGTTAATAACACGTTAAATCAACGACATGTTATTAATAACTGCCCTCATCATAATAAGGGCAGTGTGAACTCTTGTATTAAGTTATAATACGTTAACAACAAGATTAGTTAAAAATTGAATCTAGCTTTTTTATTGTAAATATTCCACGGTTTAGTCTAAACATAACCATAACAACGCGAGTGTAAATAATAAACTCTTGTCATTCGGAACACATTTTTTAAAGCGTCAGTGTCAACGTCGTCATGAATTTTAGAGGGGATCACAAGGAACGAATTCGCCGACGTTATAATAAACCTCCTAACATTTAACATAGCTTAACTACGAATGAGATGTGTCATTACACCAAATTACAAGGATGTTGAAGGAAATATGTAGGAAACGATAGCGAACAAACCACCAAACAATTTTGATTTATAGATAGAGAAAACGATACTGTATCTCAGATATAGAGAAGATGATACCGATTTTGGCATAAAATTGATATAGATTTTGAAAAACACTAGTATGAGACAATACAAACCAGATTTCTAGCATCCAGCAAGGAATATTATTATACTCTATCCCAAATTAGCTGGCACAGAATTGGAATTGGAATTGGAGGCAGCGAGATGAATCAGCCAATGGTTGACGAGCGTATGGTTGAATAACTATGGGCGCGTGAGATGGTGTGATCACCTAGCTTGCCCCTTGGCTGGCTCAAGCAAATTCTGTGCCAGCTAATGTGAAATGGAGTATAGTAGCCATGATAACGGGTGTTATGATATTATGATTTGTTGATTTTACAAGTGTATCGAAAACTGGAAGTGAAAATTAACAATCAGATGAACTTTGTCTAAAATAGAATTTGACGTGTTGTATAAATATTAATATGAATAGGCTACTCAACAAGATGATGTGTCAGGATCAACGTGACATTTAAAATTCTATTTGGAATATTAACGTATTGTTAAGATCAATATGATATTTGAATATTAAAACAGACTATTCTGCATAGGTCTATACGAGGTAATTTATAACTTTAAGGAAATTCAAATTAGCAAACGTTTCTCACAGTATACGAGACACTATACTAATATAACTTACAATATTTATCAATAATTTCTGAACACTTATTTAGTTATTATAGCGAAGATCCAATGAAGATGTTTCATTATTTTTTACAATTTTATTGGCATGTGGTTTCAATGTTAGCATTTTACGCTATAATTGAATAGCCTGATGTAAAAGGGTGTTAAGTAACATTTTTACAATTTCGAAGAAAATTTGTTTAAAGATCAGAACTTGCCTTGCTGTCTATAAGCTACGTCACGCTTCTTGAATTAATATCTTTGCACGAATTGTTGTTTTGCTCAACAGTATGCGTCAGGAAGATAAAATTTGACCTAACACATTCGAAAATGCTTTTAGATCATTTTTGATAAAAATATCACTTAACACCATTTTACACAAGGCCATTCAATTGTTTGATTTAGTTTGTTTTTGTTTTTTTTATTAAAAAAATTTAGATAAATGCGAGTTCAAATTTCTGCAAAATATTCGCAGACCGTAACCATCGCATAAAACAAAGACTATCTGTTCGTTTACTACACCAACAGCTTTAGATAGGAAAAAAAGATGAAATTATATTACAGTGGGTTCAACTCAGTCAATTTGTATTGATCTGAGAATGCATATTTAATCCAATGATTCATTCATGAGGCGAAAGTTTTTAGTAAGTCTTTTTCGATACAAATGCATTAATTTATTTTTTTGTTCGATCGATAGAGAGCTCTTAATAAGGCATTAGAAAAAGAAAACGTCGAGTCGAAGCAGCTGAAGGTTGGTAATTTATTTTCGCTATTCTTGCTCAGGGAAGAAGGATCAGTGGTTAAGACTCGGAATTAATTATAATTACTTTTGCCATGCCCGATTGCGTCGGTACTCATTTTGTGGCAAATTCTGTATGAATTCTCGTTAATGATATCTAATGCGCCAGTGTTTGAAGAGGACTTTTGATTATGCGCTTCAAGTAAATTTTGTTTTGTTTTGTTTTTTGAAAGTTCGTTTGTTTGTTCTGATCTTTAATTGGAGTCACGGTTCCTTATTAAGCATGCTTTTTTTTATTTTCTTGGCACATTTTGTAATGCAAATGATTGCCTTTTTATTATTGTTATTGAACTAATGTTGGGTTTTTTCTATTTTTTTTTTATTTTAGTAATAATGAGTAAAAGATTCAAATTACAGAAAACAACTTGACGTTTTCTTTTATATGTTGGATTGGTTTTCTTAATTGAAGAGCATTAAATTTCTTCTTTTTTTTTAAACAAAATAACAGGGTTTAAATTTACATTTAACGATTAAGTATCGAATAATTTTGCTGTTATCTTTTAATATGAAATGCTAGGGTCGTGCGTACTGCTATAGAAACAAGTAAAAACACCAGCTGCTATTGGCTGAAAAGCGTGGTTACTATCTGTAAAGCTATTGGTCCCTACTGTTGCCAAGCAACATGAGTTATAATAGTGGATTGTGTAATTAAAAAAGCCCGTCAACAATGACGGGCTTTTTACTACTGGTTTCTACATGTGTTCAATGGTGTAAAAATTAAAATGTAAAAATTGTTTGTCGTATGCTTTAAGTTTATACGGGGAGATTTAAAGTCTTTGTACAGTAAAGTCTTTTATATAAAGTCTTTGTACAGTAACATATAACTTTAGTTCTAATGTACAGTGTATACATGATGACAACATCAAAAAAGTAAAAAAAAAGTAAATAAATAATTTATTAGATATATAATTAAAAATGTATAATTTAGTACAGTTATTCGACAATTTATTATTTGTATTACGATTACAGATTTAAACTCTGTCAACCACACAACACAATTTAAATTTTCCTTTTTATTAAAGCCATTTGATCTTGCCTAATTCTGCAAAACAAATATTGTACAACATGTTTTTTAATAATACAATTAATTCATCCTTGATATGTATTAAACTTTCCTAAATTACATTAATTTTTTTATAGATTAATTTTATCATGTGTAAACTGGAAGTTGTGAAAATGTAAAACCACACCAAGACTAAGTTTTGGTTAGCTTGTATAAATATTTTTTTGTATTTTTTAATGAGATAAGAAATCATGATCCGTAAAAAACAGTATACTCAAAGAAAAAATGCATTTATAGCCTCAAGCCAATTAATCTCAGCTAATTTTGTTACAAAAAAGTACCAATTAAAAAAGTAAAAAAACAACGCAATTGATAAAACGCTAAGAACGTAAAGATGAAAACACTTTGAGGAGGAGGAACGATCGTTACTAAAATAATTAGAAAAACTTAAACTTTAATTTATCAATACTTATTATTTATATAAAGTAACTAATATACCGTACAGTAATTTAAATAGGTTTTGTAACTATTACATGAATTTAAAAAATATTAACATGTTTATACACATTAAAAAAAAAATACATTTCTCAATTAAACGTGCAGTGGACGTCTTTATAATAAATCTTAGATAAATGTGAACCTAATTTTGGGCAACTCTATTTAAATAATTCTGCAAAACTATATACAGAACGTTCAGTAGACGTTTTATTAAAAATTTGATATACTGTGACAATGTGAATAACTAGTGCCAATACTGTTTCTATGGTAATAAAAATTATTTTGACGAAATTTTTTAAATAAGCACTAAATCCTGTCCAAAAGTTAAACTATATAAAAGAAAAGTGTCTCTCTCTTTACGTATCTGTCTGTCCTAGTGATAAAAATGTCTCCATGATAAAAATTAAAAACACACTTAGCACACAAGGAAAATCATAACATAACGCGAGTATATAACAGTCCTTCCTTAATCCCCATATAGCAAAGAGATTGAGCTCTTTGTAATTTATAATTGAAGGTTTTCGGATAATATAATTAATAAGCCACATTTTTGAAATTGTTTGAGAGCCGTTTATCTGGTGAGAAACTGCATAGGGTACTATACTGAGCAACAAAGTAATTCTCTGTATAATGCTGTCATTTTCTAGAAAATCCAGAAAGTGATAAAGTAACAAGTAAACAGGATTGAAGGACAATGTGATGTAAAATTTGTATTTTTTTTTTTAAATTTGGCTTATCATTATATTGCCAGGAGCCTTTCAATTCGAAACAAATTAAAAACAAGTAAGAGGAAAAAAAACACACGATGATAAGAATTCAGAGAATCGTAAAGCAGAGTGGTTGCTATGTTTTAGCAAACTCATCATTTTTTTTCTACTTCTACTATCCAATAATACAACTAGTCATTTTCAGTCGCTTCACACCAACATCCATTACGAAACGCCCGTAGTGTGTGCAAAATGCAGTTCCATTCAGGTCGCAGTAAAAGGTGCAAGCCAAAGAAGAGTTCTTAGAAAGTTTTCTTTGTCAGCGGCGGTCAACCCAGAGTTGGTCTGCTAGCTGGGTTTTTTTTTTCTCTATAGATGAGCAAGGTTTTTTGTGGCTTTTTTTTGTCCGTGGTACCCTTTTGTATTCCACCGTGGACTTCTGGGGGGTACAACGAGATTGGCGTCGTGATGGCAGTAGGACCTCCCCATCCGATTTGAGGAAGCTGATAGCAGACGCAAAGGAAAAAGACGACGACTCATCGTGTGTGGGGAGAATTTTTCTGCTCCACAGTTTTTCCTTCAGCTGTGTTCTTCCTCGTTGTTCACTTGAAAAAGGAAAGGACAGAGATGCCTATAGCTTTGGAATTCGTGTTGTGGCTTCATATTTCTCATTCCTAGCATTGCTCGGGCGAATAGATGAAACTATATTTCTTGACAGAGACAGCAGACTCGCTAGGGACAACGCTCTTTTTAGTAAAAGAATTTTTTTTTAATATATTTTTTCCCCCGTTTCTTTTTTCATGCGTTGTGTGTGTGTTGGAAGACATATATGTCAATTCCAACCAATGGATTTAACGAACCTTGCAGTCGTTCTTGTTTTTGACTCATTGTTGATAGAAAGTTTCATAGCAAATAGTTCAAGTTTGTATTACTCCTGTATGTTTTTGATGTGAAAATCGTATGCTTTTTTGTTATTTTAATGCCGTCAAAACGGTTCCACGTCAATACGTCCAAAAACTTTACGTCCAAAGACAAAACATCCAAAACCATTACATCCAAAACATTCACATCCAA
>JAQIWH010003409.1:0-20135 GCA_034695005.1 Cryptops parisi | reverse complement strand
TAGAGATTTTTCCACACGTTTCGTTAATGTGCTCCAGTTGACGATGATGGAAGTCCAGACGGTCACGTGGGCAGTTTAGATTTTTAGGGATGACAGGATTAACGACGAATTTTCGCTCCAAAACCATGACCGATTTTTACTTTCAACCATCATTATATATATATATATTTTTTGTTAAGATTTCGTGGAACTTTGGAAGTGAAGTGACCCGACAAAAATGATGTGTCAAACTCCACCTTCTTCCCTGAGATTGTTCACGTTGCGTAAAATTCTTCCGGATATTAACAGAAAATTCGTGTTGGGTTTTGAAAAGTCAGTTTCAACAGACTAAAATGGGAAAAGCGTGTCCACGTAACGCGTGCTTTTTAGTTTATAAAAGTAGGCTATGTAATCAATGATGACAGATTCGAGATGTATTGTACTTATTGTACCGTTAATTCCATTTATGTTTTTTGTATATACAGGATGGCGCAAAGGTACCTACACGATTTTAAATCCGAATTTTTTTTAATGAATTTGTTTTTGTTTTTTTTGCAAAGTGGAGTCCAAAGGTGGGGGTTTGAAAATTTCACAATATACGCTTCAAGAAAGAATTGAAATTATTACGATTTATTGTTGCGACAGTTGCAAAGCGTAGTTAATGGAAGAAATGCTCCTTCTAACCACATCATACTGCAATTTTGCACAGATTACATATACTGTGTGTCAACCTGAAGGAGGATGTTTTTTTTTTATTTTTATTTATTTAAAACAAAATGTCATTTATAAGATATTTTTTTGAAAATAACTTCATAAAAAAACTCCAAAAATGTACCTTATGTTATTGTTTCAAACATTAATTATATTTAATATAATTTAAAATCATATTAAACTTTAAAATCATGAAAGGACTTTTGCGCCTCCATTCACATAGGTATTTGAATTTTTAGTATTCGCACTAAAGCACAGGGGTGATTCAAAAGTCTCACCTCCTCTGATATTGTTTTTTTTTAAATATAAAACCCTCTTTTTGTAGAATTGTTACGTGAGTCATTGAAAGTTGCAATAGTTTTGTATACAATAAGCATTTTCAAGTAAACAATTTTTTTCACCATGGCGATGTGCTTTTTGTATTGTTATATTTCACAGTACAGTATTGTAAATTTTTAACTTTCATAAATTATCAGAGAACGGAATTTTTGTGTCATTTGCATTTTATAAAACGTATATAATGAATGATATATAACCAATTTTGTTTTGTCCCGAACACACGACAGATTGAATGCACGCCTGCTAAGGCAGCTTTACGACTGAATTTTTTGTTCGTTCTCTTTAACTCGCTCAGTAAAACGTGTCCATACGTTTATTTTGAGGACAAGTAATTTGCAGTGCAGTTTTAAAGGCAAACGGTGGTAGTAGTAGTAGTGGTAGTAAATAGACTCGCTTCCACATTCATCGATTAACATGCTTACAGGAAGAAGGAAGAGACGAGTGTGGAGATTGGTGGCAAAGGAGTAGGGGATTTATTTTTCGTACGTAAAGTAGGTTTGCAAACGCTACCTTCCTGCATAGAATAGACAAGAATTTTGTTCAGTACCCAGAGCTTTTTTTTTCGCCTCAACTCGCTGAAAAGGGATCGTCGCTTCATTTCTTCCGGATTAAGGAGGTGTGTTAGAGGGGGGTAAGGTTTCATCCACCAGTCGCCAGGTGGAGGATGCAGAAACAGGAGGGGTCTTCAAAAAAAAAGGGGGGGGGAAGTTCATGTCGACTGACTGCACCAACAACAGCAGCAGCAGCCATTTGTGGCGCAGACGCGATCGAAGCCATGGCGCCAACATCATCGATCCAAAACGACTCGGGAACTCAAAGGCAAAGCGTCAGAACAAGACAACTTTACACAATATAACTCCCGTATTTTTTGTCCTCTTCTTAGTTTCTGCCGCGTGAGGATTTTCATCCAGCCAGCACAACCATCTTTCGCTCTTTACTTTCATCTTTTCGTCGTCCTCTTTCGTCAGATTTTCTTCGTTCTCTTCTTCCTCTTTGTCGTTTTGCATCATTGGGTATTGCAAAAGAAAGTGGAGTAGATACGTCAGTTTCAGTCTCGACTAGACTAGGTCCATCGCGTGATGCTGATGATGATGGCGAGGAACTTGAAGTGCTTGTTGGCTCGTGCCATAATTGGCAATTAATTTTCGACGTGGAAATAAGGTCAGGAGAGAGATACACCTGGATGATGGGGGAGGGGGTTTTGTGTCATTATCATCGCATAGTCGTCGTCGTTGTTTTGCCAGGAGTGCCGAATATGTGTGTGTGTGTGAGCCAAATGATAACCAGTGAAGTTACAGATTTGGTCCATTGCCCATTGCAGCTGACTGCGCTCTTTGACAGGAATCACTACTACCTTGTAATTGTGATAGGACGTCATTTTTGGTTCCTGTTGTCAGAGGAGTCGAACCATGAATCCTGTTCATCGATTGGTCAGCGTAAAAGGAGAATCGTTTATAGACTGTGGGTCTATTCTTGGATATTCAAGTCGAATTGACATAAGCCTCCGAATCCATTAGCCTTATATCGTTATATATTCTAATAACGATTGGATTTATTGATTTTCTATAAATGCGTTTGAACAGGAATGGTTAAAGCGATTCGATCTGCCAAATCGCCGTTTGTTAACAGTAGAAACAAATCGTTTTCTCCAATTGACACTATAACGAACGTTGTCTTTGAGTTCAAAGTGTAAACGTAGAATTGTAGGCCCATCCTTAACAATTAACGTACTTTAAACTGATCAGCATAAGTTAACACGAAAAATCGTGGGGTGCAAGATCGTGTGTTTGATAGTGGTAACATGCTGGATCGCTCGCGGTGTATTCCTTAACTGTTTTCAATTTTAGATCTTAACGGGCAGGTGTTCTCGGGGTTCTCCCGTTTCCTCCTGTATCATAAAATCCTATTCTAGCTACATCCTCACCTCATCATCATTATAGCATTTTCATTAATAAAGTGTAAAGGCCAAATGACACAGCCGTAAGGCGAGTCGGTGCCCTAGTCCAAGTAGACCTGTCAACCTATTTAATGTTTTCAATTTTCAGTCCAAACAATAATAATGATGCACAGCATAATCCAATCGATAATGTTTCTTTAAATTGTAGATTTCAAATTGTTTTTGTTTTTGCGAAAATCAAGCAAAGTTCAATTGATTGTTAAGGTAACGAGAAAAAACAACCCTGGGAGCAAAATCTGCTTTAAAGTGTACTGTATATGAAAAAAAAACTTAGAAGAAGAAAAAAAGATTAAAAGAAAAATCAATTGTTTTTTAATTTAAATTTTTTTCAGGCCGATTTCAAAAGGATTTCTATTTCAGGGGTGGTTATAATCTATAAGCTTGCTTCACTTTTTCTAAGGAAAGTGGAATTTAAGACATTCCTCGGTGTATTGGCGAACAATTCCTTAAGAAATGGTTGCTTAATAAACTTCAGATTTTCAGTTCTCCCAGGCTTAAATTCGATCTTGCAAACAAGCTATGCTAAAATTTGAGGCTAAAAAATAGCAACAACAAAAAAATGTTATTACCTATGGGGATGTTGTGACATTTAGACGACCTGATTTTGAAGCCTTTTTTATTATTTTTATTATTATTCTCACGGAATTTTTTTTTGACACGCGTGATTTATGCCTCCCCCACGCATTCTATGATAAAAATCTAATCGATAAAGTTTGGTGTAAAATGACTTTCCAACGCAATTTTTTTTTTAGTATTATTTTGGTTGCAGGAAACATTTCCAGAAAACCGTGAAATAACTATAGCAAAGTTTAATAATTGGATAGTTTGATTACCAAATTTAGGCAAATCGTGCATCGTAAAGAAAAATGGTTGTAACATAAAAAAACGCAAGTTTGTCTAGAAAAGGTTACAGTCGGCAAATTTAAATATATATATAAAAAAATATTTACAAAAATACAAAACTGAATTTGCTACACACGCTTGTCGATTCTTTAAAGCAGCTGTATCACATGTTGATTTAACAGCTTTGTAATCCATCCTAAGCAAGGGAATGTTGAGTGAACGTTGTTGATACAAGTGCTGGGAGATAGGTTTTTTTTTATATTGTATCTCAGTCATTAGCCACTGTTATTTTTTTTTCACATGATGATGTGTCGATGACAGACGACGACACGAACCTTGGCCTCGACTCGAAAGAAGCAGAAATGTCGCGACTGAGAGGAAATGATGTCACTCATTACTATTTCATTTCTCATTATCCATGAGATGATGTTTCTAGGTCGTTGTGCGTAAAGAAGAAAAGTCGACTTCTAAACCGTTTGGTTTTTATTACCGAGAAGGACAGTCGTCCGATTTAGTCATCGTTTAGTCGCAGGGAAAACCTCTGACGGATGACTCATATCGACTGGAGCCAATGAAATAAAAATTTAAAAATAGTTAAGGATGCTGCAGTGATATATATAAATATATACGAGTGAGTAGGTTAAAATATTTTGGTGATAAAATTGACCAACAGCTGGTCGCAGAAAGTTGCCAGATGGTTAGATGGAAACGGAGACAAAGGCAGAGAAAGTTCCGAATTAAAACAGAAAATTCTCCCCGTTTTGTGTCGCCATAGGTTGGCGCGAGCGAACAGATGCTGATACATATCGGCAGAAAATGGCGCCCCATTGTACTAAACCTTCTGTATTGTGGGGGTGAGAGTGATGAATTTCGCTCTCTTATCTCGTGCTGGTTTTTCGGATAAAGTTACTTGTAATTTAATTTGCATGTAATTGGTGATCTGTATCGTGGTGATTGTGAGGGGGAATGAAAATTGTGGGGGGAAAAATGGTGGGATAATGAGATGCGAAAAGTGATTACTCTATTAAGGTTTCTGCAAAGAATGGGATGGGACATTGTGCCGAGTAGTGTTCGTGGCCCACATGAAACCCTGTTTTATACAAAAAATATAGTCTAGTCTACGGAAAACTTGTTCTTTGATGAAAGATCTTTCAAGTCATTTACAATTTTAACGATAGATAGGTATAATTTTCTTTTTTATCACAGTTGATAAAACAATTGGACCAAGGGAAATTACAATGGTTATGATAGAGTCCTATATACCTTAATATCATGGTAGATTGACTCTTATTGTACATTATAATTTGAGCAAATGCGTGAGCTATTAGTATGCGACTGCTCATAAAATTGTCTCTACTTTATCGCACTGACCTGGCCGCGAGATTACATTATTGTCCAACATTAGTCATCATTTGAGCGTTATGTAATACAATCATGTATGACTGCCAAGCTAATGTAATGCGTAGAAAGCACCGCTTAAATTTGGGCCGATACCATTTTAACCAATCGAAGATACAAAAAAAAAGTGTAATGCCTTTTGTAGTTAATTACGACTATGTACGTTGAAAATCACGATATAATTTTCTTTATCTTTGATGAGATGTGATCACTGCTACTTTTGCGTGCGTTCTTCTGCTTTTTGCTGCTAATGACAAAAATTTGTTTTTTAAAGAAAAGAAACCTACGTCGACAATATTAACGTTGTGGGGAAACGTCAGCGTTTGTTTGAGTTAAGTGGGTGTGTTTTTTTTTGCAGTCATTGTCATTAGCCGGAAGGGGGAGAGGGTAATGTCCTATCTTTGGGCGAACTGGAAACTACATTATGCCATGTGGCGCCCATCAGAGTCATGTTTTTCTGGTGTGAGAAGTTCATCTTGAAACGACAAGTCTCTTTTTCGCCTTTTCCTTTCTTTTACCCTTCGAGACCGTCAATCACCTGCCATGCACCAAACGACCCAACCGCACAGACTTTTGCACGGTTTGCACGTAACTCCCAACGTGTAACTTTCACACAAAAAAAGAATAAAACGAGTTGAATGATGGAGACATGTTTCTTAGCACATAAGGGTGTCACACGTCACTTAAACGTTGTATTTCTTTAGCTGGAACTTAGAGTCGTTTCCACCAGCCTCTGCCTCAAAAAAAAATAAAATAAAAATGAAGCCAAGTCACTTAAATGCGAGCTTTACCGTCATTTATATAATTTGCAATCGAATACGATAATATGTTACAATTTGTCCATCATTGAAGTATAAAGCGAAACAAGAAACATTTAAAAAAAGTGAATTGCATTTGAAGTCAAACTTTGGCGTAAACAAAAGTTGTTGACTGAAAGAGATTGGCGTGTTGACAAATGGGTACAACTTCCGCGGAAACTTCAAAAGTGATTCGTATTTTTTGTTTTATTCTGCGTTTTTTCTTTGTTATATAGTGATAAGGAAATGGATGGAAGTCAAGTATTTTCGACGGAATAATAATAATAATAAATATTTGCTGATTCACGAGAACAATAGCGTTGTTACTTGTGCCAATCCATTGTCATAATGAATTGCGTTTGTGATGAAGTTAGGACATCGCTATCTTGAACAACACCTTGATACGAAACGCGAAAGACATGAGTCATTAAGAATTAAGATGAATGAATGCGGAGATAAATTACGACTCAAGATACAAGGATGTTTGTTTCTAGAGATTTCCCGACAAGGAAAATTTAAAGCAGAATTTTAAATAACGTGCAAATACATTTATTTTGTAAATATTTTTAAATATTAAGAAACACTTATCCTGAAATACCGTTGCGCGTTAATGATGTGTTGCAAAAAACACCATTCGTTATTTTTTTTTCTCTTGAAAAGTGCTAATCGATAGAATTCTTGAGTCGGTCGTGTTTTTCTTGGGGGTTTATTTTTACACGTCGTCTAGTTTCTTTATTTTTTTATTTTATTTCCAAAATAATCCTATCCCCTTCTTTCTCTCACACCCCCGAACGTGTGAGATTTATGGCTGCAGAGGTAATTATAGCTAATCCATTCTACTTGGAGAAAGAGACCCCTCCCTACTGTTTGCATGATGAAAGTGGTGAACTACTGCTGCTGTTCTTCACCCGTTTCCGCCCAATCTCGAGAGCTTTGTCGTGTGCCAACAGCGTCATAATTCGAAGATAAACCCCTTTGGTGACTGTCGGTTGCCGTTGGTGACCGAAAATCAGAGAGACGACAACAGATGGCAAAGTCAAAGGTCACTCTCCTTTCGATATTAGTCGTCAGGTCGTTTATACAAAAGATAAAAATCGGCTCATTCGGGTTTTTCTTTTTTTTTCATTATTTGTATTTGTATTTGTAACCCTTCCCCTTTGTTTTAGATTAGGAGAACGTCATTGAAATCCTTTTATAGGTATACGTAAAGAGACGGTTGTCGTTTTCGGGACGCGTTTTCATTAAAGTCCAATTTGCTAGATTCCATATGCAAATGTGAAAAATGTTTCGTCGGGCGAGATGATGACAAAACGACATGCTCGACAACGTGTCGATCATTTGGAATTTTTCTTTTGAAAGTCTGTATGAAGGCAACTCGTAAAGGATATGCGAGGAATGTTAAATGGTTAAGCGATTCATGAGCTAGTTGTAGTTTTTTTTTTCATAGGGCGTATTTTTTATGATGTTGATCATTCACTATCGGTTGTAAGATGAATTTTTCAGAAATGTTCATGCAAAAATTTGCTGCCATTTTGACCGCTTGATCAAAATTCTGCGGTTTCAAATTAGGCGTGTAGGAAAATGTTAGCGATTTTGAAAAATTCCAATGAAACGTTCTTATTGATTATAATATGACTTGCCATTTGCGTACTTTTCCAAAACTGTTAATTATAATTTGATAAAAAAAAGTTTTGTTTGATGTCTATAACGAGTGTCGAATTTAGTTTGGATTAAATTTATAGTATATTTGTTGGGCTTCTGACTCACTCTGTAACACCAGCTTTAGAGTTGAGTCGAGAATGCTTGTTGACACGTTAAACAAGTGGTTGCTCATGTTACCAGGATTAACAAACGAGTAAGCGTTTATATTAAAGTTTGCCAAGCGTGGGATACAGTGGATGTTGAAGGGTTTGTGGATGTTGTAGGTAATAGGTTAGGTGCGTTTGAACTAATCGGGTTACCATAGTGTTTTAGGTGGTGTCGATACGCATTGACACCTCTAAATTTTCATCAAACCGCAACTGCGATGGGCGAGGGCGATAGCGATAAAAGTTTAGAAATGGACGAGTAGTTTAAAAAATAATGCAATGATCATGTCTGACAACAACGCTCGATACAAACTGTTGGTCTTTAACTTACTACAACACTGGTCATTTATATAGTGTGTACTTAATTTAAAGTACCGTATATCTTTGCACGTTGTGTTGTGTATAAATATAATGCAAATATTAAGAATGCATGAAAGTCAGTATACCTACAGTGTAGGTATACTGATACGTGTAGGTCCTACACGTATTAAAGCTTAAACTGCAGAAGATGTCAATAGAATAAGATTTGATACTCTGACCTTGATAATCTGAAGAGTTTGTCAACATTGACTTTCCCACACCTGAACAAATGATAGCTATATGGAATCTGTGGTTTGATATCTACGGTAGTGTAAATTGTAATATATATATATAAAAGTTCAAATCAGTGTGTTGATATTAAATGTTTACCAAAATTTTAGTGCAAAGAAAACACTTTTTCTTCATGAGTTCCATTTGTCGTATTATTATTTTTTTATCAACGCTCGGATCTTTTAGAATTATTTCTACTATGGACAGCTTCGTACAAAGCAAACAAAACTGGCAGTAGAAATGTTGAAACAAAATCTTTAAGAGACGTTTGGGAATGTGATTTCATCAATAGCTTAGTGAAGAAGCTAAGCTACTAGCTCTGTTGAACTTTGCAAACTTGTTGACATCAACAGATGATGTCGAGCAGTCATAAATCTCGAGTGCCATTGATGTTGTTATTGTTCCAGTGCTACACGCAATGGTCTTTACTAAGTGGATGGTCTGATCACTGAATTCTCCAGACTGTAGCATCTCATCGACGTTTGAACCAAAATGGATGTTGTGCATGGAATGCCACTCAGTCTGTGCCTTGAAACCAAGGAAGCATCAATCATCGATGATTGTGCTACTCAACACGTAATCCAATGAACTTCGCAATATCGCTAATAACCCTCGTATAGACAGGCTTGTTGAAATAACGTTGACGTAACGTCTTGTTTTATTAATATAGTGATATAGTGTTCACTGGTTGTTAATGTTTTGTTTTGTTTTGTTGACACCGAATTATCATAATCTGCTATGTTCAGTATAACTTTACAGTACTATATTGGATATTTGAAATTTTTCATTAATGGTTTTGTTTGTCTGGAGAAGTTTCTTAGATTCCAAGTTATAAGTATTTTGGTTTAAACTACACTACGTCTGTATATACAATTTGTAATTTTGAACAAAAGTTGAGACAGTAAAAGTAACCTACACAATAACGCCACATTTGCGCATGTAGTGAACAGGACTTAATATTCTCGGTGAATAGACCATATTATCATCTCGAAAGATAAGGATATCAAAAATAAAAATATAACATTGGTCTATCCACAACATCGAATTAAGATAACCATCACGTTTACCTTCGAGTTTTGTAATCGTTACAACACCTCAATTAAAATAGAAAAGAAAAAGATCAAAATGAAAGAAATGAAAGACACAAAAAATACGCCAAACAAACCGGAAAAAAAAAGTCCAAGAACTTTACCATCGACACAAGTTGTACATGCTTATTATTTACGCTTGGCAAACCCATTTCTCAAGTGGTTTCCAACTGTATTTTTTTGTCTTGTTTTCTCTCAATAAGGCTTGGTTGTTAAATACAGGGTAAGACAAAAGTATTAAAACAACAACAAAAACAACAAAAATGACAAAGCGAAAGCGAATTTACGTCGCAACTAAATCGTTAATGAGGAAGCTACGTCGAACATTACAACGTGTGAAGTAACGTTAAAGGGTTGACACCAGACTCATTTTGACATCAACACCATCATCATCCACGTCTATAAATGTACATTGTTTTACTTATAATGATGTCGAGATTATAATTTAGAGTGAGTTATAGGTTGTGAGATTGGAGGGGAGTGGCTTGTTTATTGTATATTATATGTAACCTACATATCTAATTTATATGTGTAGGCTATATGAAATATCGTGTCGTAAATAAACCAGATTTTTTTGTATACTTTTTCAAGGGAGAAAAAAAAAAGTTGGGAACACCAATATTAGTGTTACGTCATAGTTTGAATGAGTCACGACTTGAAGGGTGTTTTTTGTTTTTGTTTTTGTGAGATATAATGTAAGGGGATTTAAGAGTTCCACTTTTCTTAATTTTAGTGATATAGTCCAAGATAGCAGAAAAATTTGAAAGTAATGACCGTGAAATGGTTTTATTGTGTTCGTAAAACTTTAAATTTTGGGTTTACAAAAACGTCCTTCGCAATTTTAATACAAAAAAAAAAGTTGTTTCCATAAAAGTTAATTGTGTTTTTTTCTGCCGAGAAGTAGAGTTCCTACTTTTATGTTGTTCTACTTTGATTTCGATATAGTTTCAATGCTTCGAAATTATAGCAATATACACGGTAAATCAAAATTAAAAGCAGATTTTTTAAATACTTTGTTACAATAAGATTTATGACCAAGTGAAGTTCAAAGACATCTTCAGAAAATTTGAAATTTGATTTTTGGTTCATCCTGTAGAGTATGTTTCTGTCTCTATCGGAATCGCGCTGTCGTGTAAAAACCTATCGTACGCTTAAACAGGATCAACACCACACATACTCGTCGACGTAGAGAAAATTTTGTAGTGATGGATAGCGATTGGTTTTTCTATGGAAGAGTAACTTATCAGTAGCACGAAATGGATCTTTAGGGAGCAGTTAGTAATTTTCTTTTGGGTCCAGGGAACGTGTCTATAACCTTCCAATGCCCTTCAAACCATGGTTTGCTCGTAATTTTTTTTTCTCCAGAAGACGGGTTGAAGACACTCGTTTTTCTCTTGTGTTCATCAAACCGCCTTCAACATACACAAAAAAAGTAACCACACAAAAAAAAGAACACAGCCAAACGGCAGATGCAAAACTAGACTAGCGAAACTAAACATGGCGGTTTCTCGAAAGTTGAGGGAAATTTTTAAAATTAACACCACGACCGAAATTTGCAAACATATCCAAGCGAAACTGTTGATCGTTGGGTGATGTGATTAAAAACAAAAAACTAAAGGTGCTAGAATAGAGAAACATGGTTGATTCGCTTTATCGATTATCCGTGTCGGCTGATTTAGATTCATGATGTTGCGCGGCGTCAAAAATGCAAGAGTCTGATGCAACTCTAATTAATCTTCAAAACCATTTCCAGGACTATGAAAAGGGTTGCCCCTTTTGTACACTGGATTAATTTCGTTCCCACTGGCGGATTAAAACGGCTTTTTGGAATATGGTAAACATTTTCCACCGAGTCGTTGTTTAGAAATCGCCATTGAGTGACCATTGTGCGCAACTTTTGCAGACTGCACAAAATGAAATTTTCTAAAAATCCATCATAATTAATTCGACTGCCAGTTGAAACTTTTGATATCATCGTAAGCTGGGATGTAATACATAATGTTTTCTTTTTCCAACGTGAGTCATTGCAAAAGTCAACCATCATCTTTCATCATTTGGTGTGTGTCTTGAGCTAACATAAGATAGCAGCAGCTGTTGTGACCATTATAAATGGTCTTTGCTCATGGTCTATTTTTGGTCACCCTTCATTAAGATGGGTTGGTTCTTTGGTCGCGTCCCTCACAATGTTAAACCACCCACTGGGAACATAATGGGTCACTGCAATAACAGCAATTGTACACCAGGGGTCGAGAAACCGATATTCAATGTACTCCACCGTTTGCCCCCCCCCCTCCTGTTCTTTTGCTAAAATGAAAACCAAAGGCATTTCTCGCAGTACCGTAGTGTGTTGAAACTTTTTCCATTTAACTATTGTCTTGTGAAAAAAGATGCTCGTTATTGGAATCGTAGATTTGACCTTAGAAGGTCGATCAAGGGAAACGACAATAGCCTAAGGTTATTGGCTGTTTTTGCTCGATCAAGTGGAATAAAGTGAAGTTGTTGAAAGGGAAAGGGGGGGGGGAGTTGCTGTCACACTTCAATTCTATCGATGACAACGATCGATTTCGTTTCTTTCCAACCGAAAATAAAGAAAAAATATAAAAGGATATTCGTGTGTGGCAATGACACATCCGTTTTCCTGAACGTTAAGAAATCTTTGGCAAACCTCTTAAATTTTTTTATTGCTTGATGAAAATGTCTTTAAATGGTGTATCTACATTTTCTGGATTTTTTCTCTTTGGTTTGAGGTTTCAATAAAAAAAGCTGTGCAATTTTTTTTTTATTTTAATGTTTGTCGTAATGCAAAAGAATGGTAGATAAGGATTGTAAGTTGACATTTGACAACTTCTGAAATTGCAACGTTTTAACTTTACATAATAATAAAAAAAAGGATCACATTTCTTTCAGTGCAATTGTACTATAACGGTGATCGTGCAGTTTTGCTTTAAAGTATATGATCATAAAGTAACGTTTTCAATGGCATGGAAATTCCAAATTGGCTATAGCGTTCTCTTGCTATGATTATTCCGCCACGTGTCGTTTTTCTGTACACATACTGCCTCGTGTCGCGAGCATTTTATAGGGTTTCAAAATTGCTCTTCGATTGCGAAATGGTTCGTTTCGGGATTGGCTCGTGAAAACCCCGCATCGATTAGAGATGTTCCATTTCGGAAACCAATAACCGTTGCGCGGGTGCTGATGATGAAATCGAATCACGTATTTAATTTTCACTCCGGCAAGGTGCTGTTGGCAACTGTACCGGTTGTCACCTATACGCCAACAACGTGAGGGGTGTTTTTTCGTTGGGCGTTACTCCTCCCTTCTGGGGTCTTCAAACAAGGAATGGTCTTGTCTCTAGCACCGTCAGCCTCCTCATCTTTCACACTGATGGACGTCGTTGGTAGAAAAAGACGCGTGTTGTTGGTCACATCGTCGGTTTCCCTCTATTTTGAGGGTTAGATCGGGGGGAAGGGCCCACTAATTCTTTCCACCATTAACTTCTTCTTCTGGAAGCATTAAGAGCTTGGATGCACTTGCTCGCCCTCTTCACCCACTTTTCTTGAGGTGTTAACGAGGGAATCGTTTTTGTGGGATTTCAAGATAATTAGCTTCCCCACTAACTTCAACAAAAAAAAAAGACCCCTATTGTCCCCTTCGGAAAATTGTCAGTATTGGACCTGACTTTCTAGCTAGAGAAACTGTTCTTTTTTGGACGTTCTTCTGTAAACCAAAGTTAATTAGTACGTCTAAGGCATGTTATCAACTTTTCATTTTCTTTTAATCAGTTCAGTTAACCGGAAGTTGTTGCTTTTCAATGTCAGCAACTTATTGCTGAGACTGCTATTGAGTTTTTTTTGTTGTTTTTTTTATTAATATCTATCAAAAATTGATTAAATATTTTTTGATAGAAGATGGTCTTATAAATGGTCGTCAATGCCTCTTGTCGGATGACGTTTGTGAAAGGGCATTCGATGATGTTGACGTCATTAAACGAGTAATTAGCCGTTGATTTATTAGCTCAATCGTTTACCAGTCTCGGCTATTCTACGAAGATTATGACAGGAGAAAAATGGCAAATGGCGGAACTATCCTAGTGCAGCTTCTCGAACGTTCCATCATTTAAATTAATTGATAATTTGCGCCATGCAGTTTAATGATGGTGCGCAGGATTATCGACCGGAAGTCTCTTAAACGCGATAGATTCGGAATCTTCGTTATAAACAATGAATAGTTAAGCTTAAATATTGTTATTATCATTTTATTGTCAATGGTAATTTCTAACTTTCATTGAAAATTTAGATCAATACTGTCCAAATTGAATCGACGTAAATTCAGCTCTAAACCCGTTTAAGCTGGAAAAATATATACTTGCTATTGTTCAATGAATTGCTTTAGATGAGTTTCGCATTGTGAAGTGTGACTAAGAAAAATGTTCGTGGGTAATAGAAAATTAAATAGTAATGAGCTTTGTTCAGGGTAGAATTGTGAAAACAAAAGTCAGTTTAGACAAGTTTATCTTTAAAGTGTTTTTCATGATAACTTTATGCGAGCCCTCTTCCGCATTTACAGTGTGAATCACTGAAAGATAAGATTTGTGAAAACTCTTTAAGTCACTGTTACGAGAGCAACGTTATTTAAAAAGATAAAAAAAAAACTGGTCTCGTTTCTACTTAGCTCGATTTATTCATCATCTCTTTTTTTTTTTCTCTACGTTGAATAGAAATTGCCAAAGAGGTCTTATCATCGTGCAATCTTAAGAGTGTTGGCTAGGTATTCACAAAAATGTACGCGAGTTACCATTGACGTGCTAAAAGAGCAAAAGAATATACAAAAAAAATAAAGGAACGAGAAAAAAAAATATATATAAAGCACACAGCAAGTAACGAGTAGACGTTATTTCTTCAAAAATTTCCAAAAGTTGGCCAGAATTTAAGCCCACTATGTCTGGCTTTAGCCCAAGAAAATGGTTGAAGGAAAAAAAATGGTATATAGGAAAAGTTAATGGGCAAACAACTGAAGCTCCGCACGTATCAAGCTTCACTGCTCAGCTGGATTTTTTTTGTGGGTTAATAGAAGCGAAAAGAAAAAATATATATCTATATATAAAGAATAAATGTTACCACTGCTGTAATCCTTAGAATATAGGTGTTTCGCTCGGCAAGCAGTGTTTATAAAACATTCGAATCGTTTTCGTTGGCAAACGCAGTAAAAAGGTGAAGGTGAAGTGAGAGAAAGGCAATAGTAAACACCCGGGGTTGCAATTCACTCCAATCGAACGAGTCGATGGGTTTGTTCGCAGCTGGTTAGAATGGGGTGATTTTCACAGATTTACACCATTTCGCTACTTATAAATGCTCGAGCCAATCTACAAATCAAGCCAAGAAAAAAAATGGCTGATGTCATGGAAACAAAAAATATTTTTTTTTGCAGATAAGATGGCTGGCGTGTGGGGCCGATCGATGAACATGATAAAACACTTTTTTTTTTTCGTGTGTGCTTTAAAAAAATGATAAATGGTGATTTGTTTTGTTGACTTGAAAAATTGGGGAAAATGGGGAGTACACTATATTATCTCGGAAATGATCTTATAATGAACGTTACTTGTGTAATATAGTGTTAGCAAGTTTTAAGTTTGTAAATGCAAACCTCCCGTTGTTATTGAATGAATTTCCACTTTAGTTAATTCTACTAACCGAACAGGCAACATGATGTTTTTTGTGTTGCATGTTTTTCGCTCGATTGTTAAAAAAACCAAAATAGTCTATGCAAAACACAAATGTTCATAACCAATACACTGTACATTTATAGATAAATTGAAATTGAATAATTTTTAATTGTAAATTCACGAAAATCTATAATGTACGGTACATATCGCATGGATCAAACTATCAAACTATACCGAACAAAGTAATAGTCTAATTGGTTCAACAATATAATTCTTAGTCTACGCCTAACTTAGATCACGACTTAGTAGCTTCATTTTATGCATTAATTCAGAAACTGCAATAAATGAGTTAGTTCACGACAATTTAACACGATCCACACGTGAATTGATCTTAGCAGCATTGACCATCTTAATTTAGACAGTTACCATATTGCAAAGTACCAAAAAAAAAACATTATTCAGTATTCGGTACTTAGATGAACTAAATTTGTGTTGCAACTTCAAATTTAGATCAGAATGAATGCAGGCCTAATATGAAAATAAATAGGCTGAAATGATTCGCAAAGGCCCACTTTCGCTGTTCATACAATTCGACACCAGTAATCAAAATGTAATTTGTTACGATGTCCGATGCAAAACACAAATGGGTACATAATATAGTAAGCTATAAACATGAACTTATTTGTGGAACTGCTGTAGTCTACAGAGACTTGTTTTTCGGTTCACAAATAGATTTGAATCCAATCGAAGCAATTGGGAATGCAAATGGTCAACCATCGAGATAATTAGACAGTTTGCATAGAAAATCTTGTGTCTACAAACTAGAGGCAAATGAAATGCAGTTCATTTGTTGGGGTGCGATAAAACCAGTTCTCTTCGACAGTGAGGGAGAATGGAGCCTAGGCTTAATGGAGAGTCGTTGTGAGGGAGGAATGTGATTGAAGAGATAAAAATAAAAATAAAGTAGTAGTCACTACGACTTCAGCCATTCCTATTTTTTTTCCTTAGAAATAGTGCAAGTCGAATTCCGATTCGACAAAATGGTCACCTTGCTAGTACGAAATGACCTATTGTCTCTCACCATGTTAGAAGTTCCATAGCAAACAACAACACTTGTGTGACAACCCAAAACCCATTCACTGTCGTTATATAGCAAATGAGACTATAACGATTTATGTGTATGATTATGCATGATAATATATTGTCTATAAGCTTGTATGTACTGTGTGTATTGTATGTATACGCGTACAGTATTGATATAAAGATGGCTGATAGCGAGGGTAGGCCGAGAAAGTGATGAGAAAATACGACTTTTTCTTGGAATTCCACGTTCCACTTTGAGGAAGGTCACGTGAAGATGAGAAATCGATAACGACTCACTGGACACTGGTTGTTCTGTGAATGTTCTTTCGTTCCTACGGGGTGATATCCACAGGGAATGAATGGTCAATAATGAAAGATGGATTTTTTATTACGATTTCTTTTTTCTTTTTTGTTTTTTTTTACTGTGCGATATTAGTCTCTGGACATTTCGTTTCAACAGACAGACAAATATTTGTGTTATATAGCAAGTATACTACAGAATGGTACAATGCTTTTCGCAGTATTAACAATTTTTTCTTGGAATCTTTGTTCTTAAAGATCATTTTTAAATGTGATTTTTGTGTTTTCGTAGTTCTAATTAATACTTGATCCGTGTAAAATTATTTATACAGTTATTTATAGTTCATTTATATATATAAAGGTTATCCTTTCGAGCAAATATATATCATTTGCGTGCAAAAAGTACTATGATATTATGACTAACACACAAAGTTTTCTTAAAGTTAAAGTAAACATAACCATATGTCGACCATATTTTTTAGTAATAATTCATAGGGCAACTTCACCTAGATAAACATCCCATCATCTTCCGTTTTTAAATTCACTAATGAACACACATCATGAATGAACACGCTCTGCTTGTCAGATGTGCCAAGATGAAGTCCCATCAGCATTAAGAAGGATGGCACAAGATGCTTTAAGAATAATTTTAGAAGGTTGCTTTTTCCTCTATCTAACAGTTAACAGATTTGCGATACACTTGAAAAATAGGGATAGATAGCGTTGATGAATGTATGGGACGAGAGAAAACGTAGATACAAGAGAATGCGAGAAATTGCAGTTTCAGCAGTAAGGTTTGTGTTGTTGCTTTCTTTCAGTGGGGTGAAAATCAAACGGCGTGTCTGGTCCTCCTACACTTTCTCTCAAGAGACTAATGATGCCAATTTTAGATGCTGCAGTCACTACTACACACTACTGCCATAGTACTAGCAATAGTGATAGTAGTAGTAGTAGTAATGTTTCTTCTTTTCTATTCTTTCGATCGTCTTGCATCTGCGCAAGAAGCGCTGCAGTTTTGTCGTCACAAAGTGCCAGTTTGACTTTCTCAAGACAAAAGATAGAGAAAAACAACGCCATGTCTTTGGAAGTAGTATTATTTGTTATTGTTGTTGTGTTTTCCATTGTTTTCTGGGCTAGTTTTTGGTCTGAAATGACTGGTTTGTCTCGCTCGTTAGGGCAATTGTTTTCAACCATCGCAGCTTTAGGTTTTTCGTTTCACCTTTTAACTTCGCCGAAGAAAGATACGGATGTTGGCGGGTTTATTGGTTTCCTCTGTGCGACTGCAATTCCGCTCTTTGCTTCTTTTATTTTCTTCCACGTTCATCTTTCGAAATATAAACTCGACCATTGGATAAACACGATTTGCCGTTGCTGTCTAAATTTAGGCGCGACCGGAATGTCTATTGATCAACACAGACTCAATGTTATCTAGGATTCGTGTGAGAATGTATCACTTGGATAGAGATCGTAAAAATGATACTGATGTTATGTTTTGGTCATTTTACAAGTCGTCTTGAAGGATACCGTGTTGGATGGTGTTGCAACATGCTGTAATTGAAATTGATTGTCTTGAAAGATTTTTTTTTCGTCGATTTACTATAAATTAAGAATAATGTCAACCGCAGATTACAATATAACCAGAAAAAACCTGGGGATTTAAGATAATATAAAAAAAAATACGAACAAAATAATTTAAGGCGTTCTTTCTACCAGAGGCTATATTGACTGTAATAAATCTTGTAATACTTCAAAAATGTTTACAAGACAAGTCGTAAGTATTGAAAGAAAAAGAGTCGTAAATTTAATGAAAACAAGGAAAATAACCGTACGAACATGTCGTAAAAACATGTCCAGTGAAAAACACCCCATTAACAAACAAATACAATATAAACATGTCAATTGAACAACAGGACAAAAAAAAATTGAATGATGAGTAATTAGTAAGCTGGTAGTGCGTTTTAAAAATGGAAAGTCAATTTCCAAGCCGTAGTCAAAACAATAATAACACCAAAAAAATAGAACAAAAAAGTGACTATTTTTTGTAAATGCTTTTCATTCTTTGTCGTCATGCAGTTTGTGTGTGTACGTTGACGGAAGACGGAAGACAATTTGGACCCTCTTTTTCTTTGAGGTGACACGTTTTCACTCCCCTCCCCCCGCTCCTTGTAATTTATTTTGGGGGAGTGGTAAGGTTAAATTTGGCCACGTGTCACATCAGCTTCGCCCACACTAAGATGGATCGATTGTTTAATTTTCTGCAGCGTCAAATACCATTCGAGTAAAAACGACAAAATGGCAGATCGGTAGAGAAGAAAGTAGCCGTATGATTCTGTATATACTCTATATAAAAAACAAGGGGAAATGTTAGGAAATATAAGGGAAAAAATGTTGTACTGGGAATAGGGATAACTTTTTTTTTCTTCTCTTTTGGTTAGATTTCGAAAAAGAAATGAAAAAGCGAGCAAAAAGAATCTCATTTTTTGGAAGATGTGTCATGGGGATGGAAAGTTATCTGTTAGAAATGGGGAATAGGATTGAATAGAGAAAAAAATAATAGAATGTAAAAAAAGAGAAAAGAATAAGAAAAATAGAAGAATGAAAGAGGAGGAAGGAAAACGGGTCTTGCGACAGTAAACAAGTTTTTTTTAGCTTTTAATATAAGGAATAAAAATCGAATCATTTTTATATATTGTGGGATTTAAGAAATGCATTATTTTCCAATTCTGTTTTTTTGTTTTGGCTTTATTTTAAAATCATTCATCAAAAGGTTGCATATTCGTTTGCGTTTTTCGTTCGAATAGAAGATAATAAATATAATGAAAATGAAAATCGAAGTACACAAAATGAAGTTCTTGGTTCTTATTTATCAAATTAAATTAAATTAGTGTAGTGAACGATTTTTTTGAAACACCCTGTATATTATTTTGTGTTTATTATTTTTGTGTTTTGTGTTATTTTGTGTTTGTATTATTATTTGATGTTCTCATACGTCAACAAACATTTCAAATTAAATTCATCCGCAATTATTTTTTCAATGTAAGCTATTAGGGCTCGAGCATTTGTTTCGTACTATTAACCAAAATAGAGAGCCAAAATATCTAGGAGGGTAAAGAAATTGTTTCGTCAATCTTTCATTTTATTTTCTCATTTTTCGATTTGTTTTCCACCTTTTGCGTATTATTATCCCATTTGTTTCGGAATCTTGGTCATGGTTTCGCTTGGATGACCTTCCGAACGTTTCCTAACAAACCTTTCTTCTTCTTGATCTCTGCTTTTGTTTATTGTTATCCAAGAAAAACTTAAAACTACGGATGAAAATAGGGGCCCCCTCGTCTCTCGTAACTCAACTATTTTCACTCTCTTCTTCCCCCACCAACTGCTGCACTTTTGCCTTCATTCTTATTTTTTTTCTCTCTCTCTCACTCTAACGCTCTTTCTATTTCAACCCCTACCCCTCCCAATTGCTCTTTTGTGCGGAAATGGCAAAGGCAAGCCCATTCGCCCAGTCGAAGGGTGAAACGGAAACAACCTCAACGTAAATCGAGTTCCAAGATTTTGAAGATTGGTTTAAAGAGA
>JAQIWH010003408.1:0-20136 GCA_034695005.1 Cryptops parisi | reverse complement strand
TGGGGAGTACAGAAATACTTCGAAATAAATTAAAATAAACATCCGATTTATTAGAGGTTTAAATTGAAATATTTTATTGATATAGAATCCATTGTGAGCAAAGTTTGTGATTTTTATAATGCACTTTTAATTAAATAAATAGATTTTAAACTCGTTACATTATAGCATAAGTACATTACATATAAAAAATATTATAATAAATATTAACGTTAAAATTTTCAGTTGTAGTTACACAATGATATTTAAGTACGTTTCCGTAATGATTTGAAACTAATAATTTCTAATTCTGTAGTACAGTTATTCAAATTTTTATTAAATTTTAACAAATGCCACCCGTTTACATTTAAAACCTGTTTAGTTTCAATTTTCTGCCGAGCGATGGCGCCACGAATATTACTTGGAACTAAATTGAGCATCAAGATCAAAGTACAGTATATTCCCGTCGGTGCCCCTTAAAATAGTATATAAACAGTATATTAATTTTTGTGAGATAATTAAACAATTCTTTCATAATTTTCACGATTTGTGGAGTTTTTCCCTACTTAACTATTACTTAATTTACAGTTTTTCGTTTAAAAACTACCTGTAATTAATTTGTATATTCTGAGAACCCAATTTGAAAAATTAAACGTTCAGATACAGTAAAAATAAAAATACCATTTTTAATTTTTTTAATTTAAAATAATCGAACACTAATATAATTATGATGCGGCTCATAAAAACATCGACATAAATATCGATACTTCTTATAATACATTGACATAAAAATCATGGTTTTCGCCGGAAGTCTGGAACCTATCCCGCCGTATGAGCGGGGTCGTACTGTAAAATGCGCCATTTGGTTTATCGTAGGGTGTGGATGCTAGCGACGTCTTGCGTTAAATTGTTGCAAGTGCTTGGGTATTTAAGAAAGTAAAGGTAGCGGAAGAACATGACTGCTGCTACGGTTGCGAGGTGCTTCATCTGCTGCAAGGTCGAGTATCAAGGTTTAGCCCCTATTTTTACTAGGTTTGGTCGCAGGGAAGCAACAAATGCGACAAATGGAGTGCGATTCATTTCTGATATTCGATATCCCGAGAACCTTTCGAGCATCAGTTGGTGGGATGACAAGAGTTGCAAACCAAGTTTACTTCGCCATTATTGGCACGGACCTCGACCCTACTTGAGATGGACGAAAAAATTCACTCGCAAAGGGCGTCCTCCCTTAGTCGTTAGTTTGAGTGCAGCCGGTAACCACCCGAGTTGTACTTCATGGAGGCGATTTCTCCCTCCTCCCGGTTCGTCCAGCCCTATTCCCCCCCTTTCAACGGGGCCCAGGCACCTGTTCACCCCCAAACCGATGACTTACCAAACTCTGTCTTTGGAATCGGCTGACAAGTTTCGCCGAACCACGCAGAAAATCAGAAGAACCAAAAATAGGATGAAGGAGAAAATGGAAGAAATCATCCAGGTTCTAGTTTCAGTTATAAACTTTTCAATGAGTGTGAAAACTTGACATTCTACTATTAATAAATGTTTTCGTTCCATTGTAGAGAGAAAACGTCATGACGATTCCCAACGTTTTGTGTGTCACGAGGATCGCTTTGTCGCCAGCTATAGGTTATTTAGTGTTACACGGCTCGTACGATTATGCGTTAGGAATTTTTGTTTTCGCTGGTGTGACGGATCTGGTAACTTAATTTGCTTTTCATTGCGGGGTTCATTCAGTTAATGACACTCGATCGTCGTAGAAGACGATGGTCTTGGTCATGTCCAACGTTTTGGTAAATGTATTATTCTTCATTTTTAGCTTGATGGAATGATTGCTAGGCAGTTTCCAAGTCAACAGTCGATGCTTGGAAGTTTTCTCGACCCTATGGCTGACAAATTTTTAGTTGCATTGTTGTTTTTATCTTTAACTGCAGCAGACATGATTCCAGGTGATTTTGTTGTTGTCTTTTTTTATTTATGACCACACTTAAAGTGATCGTTTATTCTAGATGTGTTTTTATTTTTAGTTCCACTCACAACGTTGATCATTGCGAGGGATTTGTGTCTGGTGATGGCTGGGTTCTATATTCGATATCTATCTCTACCTCCACCTGTATGTTATCTTTTTTTAATTAACTTGTGATCCTCCTATTTAGACAATTTTACAAGTGCTGAAGGTGAGTTGCACACAGGCTAGCTTAATTAATGTCAACATCCAAATTAAAAATTGTTGCCTTTTAGTTGCTTTGAGTGCAAACATTTCGGCACTTGTCTTTTTTTTATTATTGAGATGACAGGTAAAAATAAACAATAGAAACCAAAAGACAAACTCTGTCAGTCAAAGGTGTTTTCATTATTTGGTTCATCTGGCATCTCAATGTTGTTTAGGAGAGGGAATTGTAAACTTCCTTCTTTCTTTAAAAATACTTTACTTTTTTTGATTTTGTAGAAAACCTTAAGTAGATATTTTGATGTTACCCATGCCACTGCAAAACTCTCACCAACGTTTCTTAGCAAAGTAATTATCCGAATACTTTTTCAATGTTAATTAGTTTACTTGTTTGTTTTACTGTATTATGTATATGTATGTATAATTGTTTGTTTAATAGATAAACACATCAGTTCAGTTATCGTTGGTTGCTTGTACTTTGGCCGCACCCGTTGTGCATATGGTGGACCACCCTGCCTTGCACTTTCTGTGGTAAATTTGCTTTAAAAGGAAAAAGGCTACCTACCTACCTACATGTATGTGTTGAACTCTTTTAATTCTTTATTATCCAACAGGTACATTACTGCATGGACCACTATATCATCAGGACTCAGCTACGTTTTCAGTTCCGATACCTTTTACCTGCTTCGCAAGGGTAGACACAAGTTGAATGAAAACATACTAATTGAAAGCAATGATGATAAACAAGTCCATGCTAAGTAAGACTGACTACTTGTCCATGGGATTTTAAAAATCACATGCTTTAGACAATGTGCATTGAGTCAGTTTTCTATGTTTATAAATGAAATGTATTTCTATTTAAGTTAAGTAGCTGTAAATTAAAATATCCAATTGAGATGAAATTTATTTCACCGTTACAAAGTTAGTTGTACGGATATGTGTTTGTTCGCGAATTGGAATTAATTACTAGGCTTATGTCAAGTAATTGATTTTAATCTGTACAGATTTATCATTTCCTGCTCGACAAGTTGTCTCATCTAGTGTTGAAGTAAATAAAAATAAAGGCTGTAAGTGACGGAGATGTTTATTTTGTTTGTTCAAATTTTCACAAGTAAAATTTGTATACCAGATTCATATGTGGCCTAGGCTTTGCATTTCACCGATTTTTGCAGATTATCTGTAGAATTTAAGTTTTCTGCCTAAGTCTGCTTTCCTAGTTTCTATTATGGAGACCTTGGCAAAACGTATCATTTGGTCACTTCCATCAGTTGTCTGACAAAACGTGGACTTTTGGTCCTGAAATAATGACTTTTGCATTTTCTTCTTTGTGTATGGTTTCATGGCCATCCTGCACAATTTCCACATGATCATGGTAGATGCAAACCTAGGATAACCGTATACTATCAGTGAAACCCTGGTTTTTCAAATGCCAATCAATACCTTCTGTAGTTCAGTGTTGTTTACCGTAGTAAGCTGCGAAATGATAAACTGTTCATTTTGTTTCTCGATAAAACCATCCTTCACAAGGACGGTCAGTTCGACTTTGATCGTCTTGGCTGTCAGAAACTGGAAATTGTTGCGTAAACGCCGCCACAGCGACAACATGGAGAGTCCCACGGTTCGAACTCTCGGTGCTATCAAGTGATTTAGAATGTGTTGGGACAAGGTAGTGTCTGTTTGACACGCAATACTGCTCAAGGTCGGCATGGTCTCCAAGCTTTGCAAGGATGGTGAAATTCACAATGATTCCAAAATTCAAAACTCCACCAGCTGTTTCTGTAGCAACTGTTCAGTGATTTCATGAAACAATAGTTGTGGGCCATAGTTTCACTCAATTAAAACAACAATTGGATTGCAAGTTTTAAAGGTGGTAATGACCAAGGTGATGCTCATTGTTGTGCTAGGTAGGAGAGAAGTTAAGTTGGAATGGAGTTGAAAGAAAGCCCTAATGCTGTCTGTACCAGTAATAACTGTTGAAAAATCTGTTTGAACAAGAAACATTCACAAGCTTCTACAACACACACACTCGACGACTAGTCTAAGGATCTGTCTCCACGGCAAACTTGTTGGACTTCACATCACAGTATGACAATTATTAGTAGCTGGTTCAGCAATTATTGTTTGAAGTTAATTATTAAGTTAACATTTTCATTTCCTTGTCCAGTCAATATATTCAAACTTTAAGGTAGGCACATAGTTGTGGTTTTAAGGACTGCACCGACTTCCGTTAAGGTATGTCACTTGGCCGTCGCATGAAGAACTTTATTAAATCGAAAAATGAGATGAAAGTGAACAGGGTTTTATGATGCAGGAGGAAACGAGAGTATCCAGAGAAAAATCTGCCTCCACGATGTCAGAACCCACACGGCATGAGTGGGAGGCAAACTCACCACCTAGCGTACCGGAGGCGGACGCACTAACCATTAGGCCACTGCGGAGCCCATTCAAGTTGAGAGTGTTCATATGATTTATAAAAAAAAAGCAAATGTGTCACGGGAGGGAGGGATTAAAAATAAAAATTGCCAATAACTACTGGGTAGTGGTTTGAGAAAAGTTGGGTAATTTTAAATGAGTTGATGAGTTGCATGTAACAATTATTTATTTTGAACGAAATGTATTGCAAAATCAAACAATTTGGATAAAAAATTAAGTATTACCAGCAAGATGTTTTTTTTTATATATACATTTATACACTGGTTCATACTGGATAGTGGATACAACACTATTATTTATGCTGTGTTATTCTATATATGTCAGGTCTTAAACTGCCTGACACATTGTTGTTGGAGGTATTGGCAAGGCTGGATTTTCCTATAGGCCCGGGCCTAGGGCGGCAAAATTTTAGGGGCAGCAGAAAACATTGAAATTATACAGATGTACAAATGTAGACTTTTATTGATATCTGCAAACATGTTTAAATATTTTTTGCGCTCAAACTAAACTTCCTATGTTGTATTTTCATCGCTACGTTGAATTTGGGCAAAGGGGGGGGGTGGCATTCAGTGTGGGCCTATAGGCAGAAAACTACTAAATCTAGCCCTGAGTATTGGTTATCATTATAGCTTAGATTTGTAACAGAAGTTACAACCTACCAGAGACACTAGATTACTACAGTAGTAATTTAGTGTCACTGTGCCCTACCTCATCAAGGGCCTTTAGGTGCACATGCAATGAAAAGTGTAATAACTTATTTCGCTTAAGTTGAATAAATAATAAATTGGATTAAAATATAGACAAGAGATAGAATGACATGGTTTAAAAATATTCCTTGTTTCGTAGTTTATTGGCAGTATCACAGTTCATAGTATTTTTGATACTGTCATGTATCATGACGATATCAATCACAAGCAAAGGTCTTTTTTGTTCCCCCCCTCCTAAAAAACAAAACCAACAACATATCGCGCTTCCCGTAGCTCGGTCTTTCTTGTTGCTGCTTGCAGAGAAGCTAGACCCTATTATTGATGGTAGATGATGTGACAGATGAAATTATCATCACACCAAGATAGAAAGTAAACGTTATGTTGAAGAATTGAAAATGTGAAGGTGGGGACAGAATGAGTAGACTGTTTTGAAGATGGAGATTCTTAGTTCGATCACCCGAAACCTTAAGATTCCTCCTCATTATGTCAAACAACACAGAACCAACCAACATTTGGTGGTGTGCATGGTGAGTTCGCTCGTTGTCATCAGACCAACAAATGGATTGGTGATAATTATTTGACTTTTATGAAATTATATAGATTATAGAGTAACGCGTATCCAGTAACTTATAATAGACATCATGTTGTTATGGAGTGCTAAGTCTGCCACACTAATCATGTTTTTTATTTCCTACATCTAATCAGCGTTATTGAGCATGTGACATGTCATTGATTCTTGTTAAAAATTAATTATTAATGGTTTTATAAAATATCGCATGTCATGCTCTTTATTGGTCAGGTGCGAATAATGAATTGAACAAATTGTGACAGCTGATAAGCTTACCCTGTTCAACTACTGTAGTATTATGTTTCACCGCCCACAGTGACGGATCAGGTTCCACTCGGGTAATTGTGTTGATTTTTTGTTTAAAGGTTCACGAACAATGGCTTCAGAAACTGCTGAGCGATCTGGAAGTACCGTCGGAGTTCAAGAAACATGATTTTCTTAGTGACGAAGAATGCCAACATTTGCTATCGCAACCAACTCATGTCAAACCACCGTGGAGACTGATTTTTGTTTACCATGTCGCTAAGAGGAAAGGAGTTGTTGCAAGGTTGTACCGAATCTACATGTTCCTAATTTATAATGCCTCGAATACAAGCTGCGAAGATTAAAATTAAAATGCATATACAGTACTGTAATTCCATGCAAGTAGCGCTGAGTAATGGTGCATGCTGCGAGCACCTGTGATGTAGCAGTAGCCCCCCCCCCCCTACTTCTCTTTGCCTCACCTACTTGGTAGGCTATGTTTGAGGCAAGAAGGATAATATCTTCAAGAAACGAGGGCCCCATGGTGGCTTGGTGGTCAGAGCATTCATCTCTGGTGTGAGAGGTCTCGGGTTCGCCTTCCACTCGTGCCATTTAGATTCAGTTTGGAGTCTGACACCATGGGGGGGGGGGTAATTTTCTAAGGGTTTTCTCATTTCCTCCTGCTTTATAAAAGGAGACTATTCCATCTACAGCTACATCATCATTTCCGTACTTTCCGTTTCAATAAAATCTGAGGGTCGAATGACACAATGGTCTGGCCAGTTTAAAACCAAGTAGGCTTTTCACCTCTTAAGAATAAAAGTTGTAGTTTTTATATGTTGTTATTTTTGGTCATGTTACAGGTTTCCTAAAGTACAATTGAAAGATGCTAGTCATGAGAACCTCACCTATTCTCAATTACTCCACTATACCACCGAAACGAATTTCAAAAACCTTTGGAAGGAAGCGTACAAAAAGTATTCTAAAGGAAGCAATGCTGAACGGAAGGAGGATATTCACTTTAAGGTAATTCCAATGCTGAACATCTTTAGTGTACAAGTAGCAATGGATGCTGATGATGCTAATGCTAAATGTTTAAAAAATGATGACATAAGCAAACCAATGAAGGAGTTAACCTAGCTCTACTTATACATCATAATAGGCACATTATTTATTTTGTTTTAGACTCAAGAGTTCAACGATGCTGTACGAGAAAGTATACGAAGAATATTTCGTTGTCCTATCCTACGTCTCGGTGCTCAAGAAAAAGATCATGTCACTATTCCAGGTACCACAATCCCTTTTTCAACAAGTGTTGTATTCCTACTTTTAAAAAGAAACTTGTGCATAGTTATATGAGACTTTTGTATTTTGTTTGAGGTTCAACTTTAGACCCCCACGTGAATATATTGAAGGCGTTTTGTGCCCTGGAATCATCATGTTCGTTTTATGTTTTGCAACCGTATCTGCCCTACATGCTTCACGATTGCCTCACTTTCAGCCCAGCGATTTTTGGTAGCTCGTACTGTAAGCCCTTGTTTGTGATTTATCAACTTCTTCAAGCTCTTCGCGACATGCACGACCGAGGGCTCTTTGTTGGTGATATTTCTTTGCACGATATCGGTGTCGACCAGAATCTATGGCTGCAGATTTATCCTCGCATGTGGGACTCGCTTACGAATGAAATGATAAATAATGAACGAGAATCGACGACGAGCATTTTAATAGATTCGGAAAATTTTCGATGCGAAAGAAGTTTTGATCGAAAATTCTATTATAGTGGTGGTAAGAGTGACGGAATGTTGGAAACCGGTATCTATCTAAATAGGTTGGTTGAAGATTGGGTCCATGGCGATATCAGTAATTTTGATTATCTGATGGAACTGAACCACTTAGCGGGTCGACGGTTTGGCAATCCCAATCATCATCCCGTGTTGCCCTGGGTCATCGATTTCTCATCTCCATCAAGTGGCTGGAGAGATCTTTCAAAGTCTAAATACAGATTGACAAAAGGTGATAAACAGCTAGATATGCAGTACGAATCATTGCCAGCAGAGTCGAGCTCATTGCTCGACACCTTGCAAGTGCCTCATCACATTTCCGACTTTTTGACGGACATCACGTATTATGTCTACAAGTCTCGCTGCACGCCTCGGACCATTCTGTGTCGTCATGTGCGTTCGACTTGGGTTCCTGGTGAATACCCGTCGAGCATCCAACGTATGCAAGAATGGACTCCTGACGAATGCATTCCCGAGTTTTACAACGATCCCTCCATTTTCATTTCCATTCACCGGGATTTGCCTGATCTGGAGGTCCCACCTTGGGCCAAAGATCCGGAGGACTTGATCATCAAGCACCGAGCAGCTCTCGAGAGCGACCATGTCTCCGATCGCTTGCACAACTGGATTGATCTCATGTTTGGTTACAGGGTAAGCAGTTTCTTCTTGTTGTTGACAGTAGAGTCAACACGTCTATTCGTGTGTCATTGACACACGAATCACGTGTTGTTGTTGTTCCCTCGTAGTTATCGGGAAATGCTGCCATCAAGTCTAAAAACGTCTGCTTAAATCTTGTGGATCAGCACACAACGCTTTCCAACTCGGGAGTTGTTCAACTGTTCACGCAACCTCATCCTCACAAGTTGGCACCTTCTGCTTACCATAGCAAATATCCACCCAAGTTTTATCGGCATCAGTTATTCAAGGTACTACTGTTTGGCATGCATCAAGTGAGTGAGTGATTTACCACTCCTTTTTTGAAAAAATAATAAATTATTTTTAGGAATTTCAGAAACGAGAAAAAAGCACTGAGGAATTTGCAACTAACGTAAGCTAGTTGAAAGACATTATTTCAGTCCCCATGAAATTTTTTAATTTTAAAATTCTTAGAAGGAATTTGACGAAGATAGTCTGACATCCGAGTTTCCAACTAAAATGTTTCCCAGGCAGCGATCTTTTAAAGGGTATTGTTTTTACATTCTTTTAAATTGTAACACTTCCAATCTCTCGACTCTTAATCACTTACTTTATTAATTGCTAGTAGCTCGAAAAACTCGGAAAGTAGAGGAGCTGGCGAGAGCTCTTTTGAAAATCAACAAGTTGTTCTTCCCAAAGATTACAATCCGCTGATGATGTTGAATCAACTGGACCTGACTTGCAATTTCATTGCCAAGACCACGTTCCGAATTTTTGAATCGCCAGACGTGCAGATTGTTGGTGCACCTCACGCTTTACACAAGCGAAACATGAGAGATATGATCACGCTGGGATGTCTTGTGGTTGAAATTTTTTTAGCTCATCGTTTACGATACGTATGTCCACAAGCCACTTTGCAGGAACGTTACACGCTCATTTGCAAAATTTTGAAGACTGACTTTTTTGAATTACCACGGTGAGAACTGAGAATTACAATTATTCTTGGGTGTGATAGTTCAAACTTGTTTGACTGATGATATTTCATGCGTGTTTTGCATTTAATCAGATGCGTTCGACACGTCACGAAGCTTATTTTGCAATTGGATCCGTCTGCTCAACAAGTGAGGAAGGACGGTCTCCCCGTTCGCTACCCCGCTGTCACCGAAGATGGCCTTCCACCTCCGTCGGCTCATCAGCTACTTCAACCACTCATTCAGTTGTTTCCTTTTCCTCCTTATTTCCAACAACTCTATTTGTTTCTGTCCGATATAAAAGAATACAAAGACACCATGTCGATTGTCGAGACACTGAACATCAGTGCTGAAGAGAAGGAAAAATGGATGGTGAACCTGTCGGAATTACTGGTGAAAATGACGGCCAAGTCGCTGCCACGGTTGCTTTGTACGCTCGCTCCCGAAGCAGTGGACATCATCGTACCTTACCTGCAAGAAATGTTCGACAATCCACGCATGAACGTTTTGACTGCATGGTATTTGTTTGATTCGATAGCGCAGGTCCTCGGACCCAACGAAACAAAGAAAACTTTGCTCGGCACATTAATTCATCTGTACGACAGTGAGCTCTGCGCTGAAAAATCCTTGAAGCTGTTTCATCGAAGTTACTTGCTACAACTCATTGTGCGTCTTGGTCTACAAACATTCTTGAATCATTTTGTGACTCGGCTGGTTGAAGCTGTTGGTGGATTCAAGGATAACGTTTCTATGCATCCAGAGAGGTATGTATGTCTTTATTTATTTTCACACGACATTACTTTATTTGAATAATGATTTATTTTCCTCAAAAGGAACAGCTGTTTGGATAAAATGCACAAAACATCTCGCATTCACTCGCCCGAAGTGGAACACCCGTCGTGCAGCATGTTCAACGATTTACTTTCACCGTACGAGGACGATGTGGTTGCTGATAATGTCCATCACAAAAGTGAGACGGAAGTGACCGAACTGGATCCTGAAGCTGAACTCGAAGTCTTCCCATTTGAGGCAGTGGTCGAAGATATCAACATAGAACAAGTGAGTTTCAAATTGGTGATTGTTTGAAGAATAGCATGGAATCCTGAATCTTGGTGTTATTTTTTGACAGAATGAGATGTTTTATATGGATTCTGATTCCAAATTTGTGGAATCGTCCGACAGTGCTGATGGGGTATCCATAAGCGACGGTGGCTTGGAGCACAACCGATCACCCGATCCGGAAGAAGCACCGACCAATCACTCGAATGCCAAAGCCATTGACACGCCCCTATGTTTGTTAGCCCATAGCTTTAGCAACACCGTGAATAAGGAGAAACTTGAAATGCCTAACGTTTACTCCGCTTCCGTGCCTGTTGGCCCTAGCCTTTCCCCTCATCAACCCGAATTGACTGCAGCATCGACTTGTCCACTCGATGCCACCAACGTCCACAGTCCAGTGAACTCGGCGGACGAAGGAAAGCCCTTGGGCGAATACAACATATCGGACGTGGCAATGGAAAGCATCATCTGGTTGTCTTATCGGTTAGGGCCTGTGTTGACAGCTAAGTACATGTCACGCAACCTCCTTCGAATGCTGGGGTTGTGTTACTATGGGAGGGAGCAACTGGCATTTGTCGAATCGTTAGCATCAACCGCAGCAGGTAGGCTTAATGGACACAACCTAATCGTCTAATCTTTCACAGATTTCTTCTTTTTTTTTTTCAAGTTAGAACGTGCATCAACATTGAAAAATGATTAGAGAATTATTGACGACGCATGTTAGTTTTAGTTTGTATATAATTTATTTATTGCAGACAACACGGTGTCAGTGAGTCATAAAGTAGTGGTTGGCGACACCTACGTTCCTAAAGTGTTGAATTGTTTGGCCAGCATTGCTGCGTTGTATGGGGAACAAATAATTTTACTTCAATACCTACCTCACATACATGATTTAGTAAGCAAAATCCCTGTTTGCTATACTTTGAAATTGTTTACTGCTTTTAAATGATAATTTATAATTATTTCTATTTAAAAAAAAAAACTAGGTTGCTTCTTGCAAGCGTAAAATTACTCCTAATTACGAATCGGGGCTCGTAGGTTCGATGACGCTTTTGAAGCACATTATTCCTTATCTATCGGATACAACACTCATGGATCATTTACACGTAAAAACATCCAACCATGACAACTGTTTTTTTAACTATTTGTACAAACTATTATAGTTGACTTCCTTTTTTTTGACAACAGGATTCACTGATTGAGAATATACTTCGACCATGTGTTCGTTTAATTTCTTCTCAGCATCTTACATTTCCTAACAAAGGACAGGCTCGCAAAGTCATTGCTTTTAAACTCCTAGATGTGCTCTATCTGATTGGACTAAGAATTGGCTTCGAGATGACGAGGAAACATTTGACTCACATTTTGTGTCGGTTTTTTGCCTCGTTCGACAAGGTTCATGCACCATCGAGAAACCATCTTGACATTTCTGGTGAAGTGGATTGTATGTATGTTTTTTTTAAAATAGGCAGCCAGCCTTGTGCAAAATGACATCTTCAGTTGTATAAGTCATTCAATTTCACCAGATGCTTTGTGCAAATCACCCGATGATTCTTATCTCAACATCACAAAAATTGGCAATTCGGAAGAATATGGCATTGGAACACCTGTGAAGATGAGTGATATTAAAAATGATACGTCCCCCATTGTTAATACACTCAAAGGTTAGAGAATGGTCATTTGACCAAATGAATGACGGTCATGGCAACAGCTTCCTTCATTCAGGTATTCTGTTTACAGAGGAAGAGTTATTACAGCGTATGGACATCATGGATGAACTGAAGGACATATTCACACCCCAAATGGCATACACGGCTTATGTTCCCTTTTGTAGGCTGGCTGGAGGGTTTGTATAAGCCACAATTTATAATACGTCATTTTTATTTTTATTTTTTTTTTTTTGGCTTGACATGATTTTTAAATTGTTTTATTTTTCAGAATTCACATGGAACAGTCCTTAATAAATGATGAACTCATTCGTCATTTATGCATGCAATATGATGAACAAATGAATAAAAAATTGTTGAGAAGGAAAAGTGTTCAGACTGTCAACGAATCCCCTTTGAATTTGAGGTTGTCACCAGGTATTTAATTTACTTTTTTTGTTTAATGATTTATTACTCGTTTTTGTGTGATTGTGTTGATTAGGAGCGAAACCTATTGCATTATGTTTTTTGTTTGTAATGACGTTGCAGTCGTTGATCGGGATGAGGATGAGTCGGTAGTGAGCGGGTCTTTTGGAAAAAACGTAGCCATGGTTGGGAATCGCATTGACATCCAGCTGGATGATGAGACGGTGGTGGCCAGCGAGATGCCGGTTATGACGAGCCCACTTGGCAGCGACAACAAATCGACCGATTTTCCGAAATATGATCTTGCAAAGCTCATCAGGTAGTAGGTTTGATTAATAGGCTCTTATGTCATTTTTGTAATTTAGTTTAAGTAAAAAATTCTTAAGGATATATATTTTTACTTTACATACTGGTTAGACCTTTTCTACATCTCTACAAAAGAGGTCTACCAGATGAATTCTTATTAATTTGTATATCTTATTTCTTATTAATAAGTATTTTAATTATAATTAGCTATTAAACAATGTTTACCGGGGTAAGAATTAAGCTTTTATACTTTTGTTCTTAATCATTTTGCAGCAAGAAAATGGAAAACAATCAGCGGCATTTGCATGGCACGTGGTTAGCTTATTGGGAACATGAAATCGGCAAGTCGTGTTTTACACTGTATTATTTAACATTGGACGACGTATAATGTTCATAACCATTAACACAAAGTTAGTTGTCTTTGCACTCGAGAATAATAGTTGTGTTTGTAGGTCGGAGTGAAAAGGACACCAAGTTCAATTTCAAGCAGATTAAATTACAGACGTTTTCTGGTAATTTGTTGTAGCTTTTCTTTGTGGTAAAGGCATTTCTGTAAAAGATTGAACCACGTTTTGTGTGTTTGTTTTGCAAGGTCACACCAACAGTATTCGCGCTATTCATTGTCTGGACAATGAGAATTCGTTCCTTAGTGCAAGCAAGGATAAAACAGTGAAGCTGTGGTCTCTGCGTAACCATGGTGATGGTTCTGCTCATTGCGCTTGCCAGTGGACTTACATGGGGCACAAGAAGTCTGTTTTTGCAGCTACGTTTCTGGAATCCTTGCGATTGACTGGCTCTTGCGACAGTTCAGTTCATGTAAGTTGAAAGCAAAGTAAATCGAGCATGTCAATCGACCATTCTGTTGTGTAAACAATTGAAAGCTCCCTTTGATAGCTCTGGGATCCATTCATGGGTTCATGCATTAAGCAATTTGACAGCACAAAAAACACGCCAGTCACAGTCCTTACTGCAATGCCAGCACCTAGTTCTGTACTCATTGCTGGTACAACGGAAGCTACCATCAGGTACGTCCTATAATATAATAGTCAAACATTGGACCGCTTTTTGATTTTTACTATTATTATTTCATTGAAGATTTCTAGATGCTCGTATGCTCAAGTACCTACACGAGTATAAAGTTAGCACTGGTCCTGCTGGTATGTAGGTTTCAATATTACTACACTTTAATTTGTTGCTGTGTTGGAATATAGGCTATGGAACAATCCTTGGAATAGTTTTCATTTGTGCGCATTGTAACGCTGACTAAAACAATGTTTGGCTGAACCACCTTTCTTTATAGGACTTATTCGATGCATCACGGTGAGTCCCAATGGTTACTGGTTGGCCATTGGCCATTCATCTGGTGTGATCTCCATTCTTGATGTTCGAACTGGACTTATGACAGGTTCATGGAAGGGACACGAAGGAGAAATTTTACAGGTTGGGAGATTCATCCTCTCTCTCTCTCTATCAAAATTTTAAGTTGGAAATAAATCTAATATTTAAGATGTGATTAATGAACAGATCAAAGCATTCAACAACAACACATTCGTGACGTCTTCGTTGGATCACTCTATTTCACTATGGAATGCGGACGATGGAAAACTTCAATGTCATCTCCGAGGTACGTAAGGATTTTTTCACTAATGTATTTGTTTGTTTGGTTGGTTGAGGTGGTATTACTTTTTACATTTAGGTCCAATGGAACCTGTGCACTGTCTGAGCTTTTACAGAAATGAAATGGTATCGACAACGACAGCGAACAGGATTGGCGTTCATACATCCGTCGATAGCCACGTAGGAGGAATTACATTGTTCTATTGACGGTTACACTTTTGTGTTGGGATTAAAGTGTTTTTTGTTTTTGTTGTTTTTTTTCATTTCAGGCATCTTTTTCGAGCACACGGTTACGTTCCGAAACATTCAAAGGAGTTGTTACGTCATTAACTGTGTTACCATTGAACCGACTACTTTTGCTCGGAGCAGACAATGGTACAATACGTTTGTTGTGCTAGGCAGTTTTGAAGTATTGTATTGTATGTACTGTATAAGAATTTATTTGTATATATTTGGTAAGACATTTTTTATATGCTTAAATCAAATTTGAGCTCTTGGAGCTTTTTAAATCATGGTCTCAGTACCATAAGCAATCGAGATTTGTTATTATTTACTGTGTTAGGATTGTCCTATTTTATTGCAGTTGTTTAATTCGGATGTGGAAATCCACAAAATCATTGCAACGTACAAAAAATAATCCTATAGCTGTAAACTATCTAGGCTGGAGGTAGTTTATTTTTATGTGATAACTACATTAAATCGCTTATACTGTATTTGTGTTATTTTTCTTCTGCAAAGGCATGTTTTGATACAATGTGAAAATGAAGGATGACACTCCTTGGACGCTTTCCTTGAGGAGGAAGTGTAAAAAGAAAGGAACACAGGAAGTTGTGCTATTCCTAGTAGAAACATGCAGCTGTATTATGGTGAATGAACATTTATTTTTTGAAAAAAATGTGTTCAACAAAACTCCATAATTTCCTATGGAACTGGATGGAAGCTCCAATTTTAAGAATAGTAGTACGTAGTAGTACATTTTTCATATTTTGAGGAAATTGAGAAAATGGAATTGAATTTGACATTAGAACCTATGCTGAACCATAAGCTATTTTTGCCTTACATGACTTTCACGTCAACAATAGGGGTATTAGTTCTCCTTGTGGGTAAAATCTAGAGTGGGCGTTCGTCCTATTAGACCAATAATAACCAAACACGAAAATTTGTAGTTAGTTCCTTTTGGCTTCCGACGGCTCAAATCATGTTTATTTAGATGACGTTTGGTTGCAAGTTATCAAGGGTCACCAAAAGGAAGGCATGGCTCCTTAAACATTTAAACTTTGTGAAAAATGACAACAATATGACAACAAAAAATGTAATTGAATTACTTTTGTAGATGTATGACCTTATATCTTAGTAGGCAGATGTATGCTTGATAGATAAGAAGTGAACGAGCATAGTACTGGTACTTGTGCAAAATAAATGCCACAATAATTTATCTGCGAATGTAAACACCTTTTATAATCCAGGAAACTAAAATTTATTAAAAATTGGCTTGGTGAAGGAATGCAGCAAGCCAATCGGGGTGTCCCATGAGGTTTTTTCTAAATGTCGAATGGGCACTAATAAATTGTTAAAAATGTGTTTTCCTAATAATTTTGTTATTAAAAAGCGTTTACATTTCTATCCTTAGGTTGTTTATTTAACTTCTGAAAATAACAATGAAAATCAATCCTATTCCTACAACTACTTTTCTGCTCAAATTATTTTCAGAAAGCGGTGCCATGAATTTTTGTTTTTTAAATATCACTAGGGCGCTGTGAAATTTTTGGAATATCAGTAGGGTGCTGTGGTAAAGAAAAAAAGGTTCATCAATACTGTTAGGTTGCATAATATTAATTACTTTTTTATATCAAATTTTTACATCATTTGATCTGATGTGTTGTTAGCGATTGATTGGAAAAACTGCATAGCAGTAGAACTACACTCTCAACACTACCCTGTTGAAGCTTGAAGAGATTCAAATTTCGCAGCTCTTAAGATGTCCTGAAGGCTATTTTAAGCAAGGGCCATAACTAAGTTGTACAATAAAAATGAAGTGACCATCTCCAGCGTAGAGATGTCAAGCGTCGACAACTTTTTCTTATATCCTTACCTATAAAACTGATTTACACACTTACGGCTCTGTGCAAGTCCCAGGACCGGATTTAGTAGTATTTCGCCCATAGGCCCACACTGATTGTCGCCGCCCTCCCTTGCCAAAATTTAACATATCAATGAAAATACAAAATAAGAAGTTTAGTAAGTGCAAAAAATAGTTGAACATTTTTGCGGGTATTAATAAAAGTCAACATTTTTATACCTAAATGTATAATTTTAATGTTTAAATATGCCACTTCTGCCGCTCCTAAGATATTGCCGCCCTAGGCCCGGGTCTGTAGGGCCTAATGGAAAATCCGGCCCTGGCTATATGGTGTCAATGAAAAAGCAATATGGCGGACGCTACGTGCCATATATCCATTATTATTTAAAACCTCCTATAGACTAAATGGCTCGATGGATTTTGATGAATGAAGTTTCCATGTATCCGTCTTAGTCTCACGAGTATCACTGCCTATATGATGTTAATTAAAAACTGATATGGATGACCCTATATGCCAGTATATAAAGAGTATGCTTAAAAAGCATTAAATGTACTTGTTTACCCCATTTTGCTAGCTTCAGTTTCTCACTTTCAAAAGTCCTTAGGACGCAAAACGTTGAATTTGTGGTAAAAAATACCTTGCAAATATCCACTCCATCTAACCAGTAAATTCAACGTTTCATTTTAATTGAATTGTATTAGTGTCTCATTATAGTTCTACACATAATCCTCACGTGAGTTGACTATCTGCAATTCGGGTGCCATTTCATCTCCAAAACAACGGGCAATAGATCTTATAATGTTCGCAATCCAATGATCTTTCACCCCTTTCTGGGATTATTTTCATCTACTGAGGGATATACAGGGGGTATACGTTTTTATCTATCCTCCCGGCGTGTATGTGTCGACCAATCGGAGAAGTCGGATCTTGCATCCGCGTAACGACTTCATTGGTCGAGATGGAGTTTTTGGCTCTTTGCCAATTTTCTGGGATTCGCTTTTTTATTTTTTGTTTTATCGGCTCGTGTTTTTTTGGTCGGGTGACGACCTCGCTTTTCATTCCGCCCTTTGCAAGGTGCATGACGGCTTTTATTAACGCACGTCCTGATCGAGGACCGAAGCTTTCCTTTTAATATTGTTATCGCCAATGACGTGATGTTTACAGACAAAGTTCGGGGGTCACGGAACGTGTTGGTGTTGTTAACATCACTATGCGCTACACTTCGTATATGGAGTAAATGTAGGCCTACTCGTTTATAACTTATAACTTACTGTAGGCCTACTTTGGTGTTGCCACCGATGGAATGTGAAACGTGTTAGTGCTTGAATATATTTATAGTGTGAAACACGAAAAATCCTATACAGTTCGCAATCTGAACAAGTCGAACTTTTTTAATTCAAATTTCATCGATTTCAACTGTTTCTCTGACGTCTTACACACATCCGAGCGCGTTTTCGCGCTTTCGGTCAAACAACTAAAGCATCGAAACGCACGCGGTTACGCGTATGACGTCAGAAAAAGTTGAAAGCGATGGAATTTGATTGAAAAACGTTTGACACGTAAAACCCCCTTAAAAGTCGAAATTGACTCAAAATGATTGACGTAAATGACGTGATGTAAATGACATGACGTACATCCAACTATCGAACATGAAATACTAGGCGTCAAAGCAATCAGTTAATAGATATTACATCAAATGTTTTGCACATAAATTACAAATTAAACGAAATTAACTTAAATTTTACAGGTAACATATTTCATAAGCTTACTATCGCATACATCATATTCGTGCAATAAATACATGTACGTTTACGAGAAACTCCTTTTATTAATAAAAACCATTCCAACTTCAATTCCAAACATCCCCCACTACCTTTTGGTTTTAACCGCCACTTGGCCAATCTCCCGTTTTCTTTTCACGCACCCTTTCTTAGCCTCCTTATGCCCATTTCGTTTCCCAAAATTTCTCAGTTTGGGTTTTACACACTATCCTAACTCACCCCCCCCCACACTCACTCCCACACAAAATGAAGAAGAAAAAAAAACAAAACTAAAAATTCGTTCCGAACTGATAATGAGAACAAGCCTCACAGGTAACGAAAAAGAGAGCTTCATTATCTCTCAGACCATTTATTTTTATACCCAAGGCAAAGTCCAAATTGGAAGACGGCGCAAACATACAAAGTCCATTGAAAAGAACGCATGTAATTTACTAAAATGGAAGAAAAAAGATATGGTCCTCCGAGGAATTCAAAACTGGAAAAACTTAAGCAAAATTAAAAAAAACAAAAATAATCAAATTCGGTGTATATGTTGTTTTGTAAAGAAATGTCCTTGTTTGTTGGGGGTAAAAAAACAACATGAGAGTTGAATTCAATTTCTTAAATTGTTTGTTCTCTGGGGTTATTTGGATAGGATGTCAAATGCAAAAGACAAACGCAAAAAGACAAAAAAAAAGATGTTTGTATATGTAGGTCCTTCAGTACATAGAAAGTGGGAGTGTACATTCACATAAATTAAACAAATCATTGCCCAGAAAACCTTCTAAAACCATGAATATAATTATGGCTCACCCTGTATATTTAGTTAATTTTGGCAACAAAACTCGCGTATGGTGCAAAGCTAAAATCGCGAATACGAAAATCTCGCAATTGTAAAAAAGGTTGTACTGTATAATATAAATTTCAGGCATTTTTATATTTAATTAATTATACCACCCACGTTTTTCTCATTTAAAGAAAGTTTGAAAAATAATCCTACAATGTGAAATCACGCTCTGCTACCATTTGTTGAGGTAGAGATGAAACGTGTTGAATAAGTCAGCTGAATAAGTCACAAAATATATATTGTGGAACAATGAAAATACATAGGTGAAGAAGAACAGTGAAACGTCTTTCAAAGAGAAAAGCAAGAAAAAGAGTAAAAACATCATTGTTGAATAGTACTATAATATTACAACAATAGTACACATTGATAACTTAGTATGTAATGAATCAACATACTACAATACAATAAATGTAGGTTATGTTAAATAAATAATTGTGGTCAATCAACAGTAAATCGGACTTTTTTTGAGTCATCCTGTATACACCGAAAACAAATCGTAAGGAAAAAAGCATTTTAGCATCCGTATGACATGCTGAGCTTTTGAAATCATCTTTGAAAAATGCAGCTGGTTTCGTAGACAACAACGGAATAAAGAAACGAAGCAAAAGTACGAAACTAGAAGTCTGAAGTCTGAAAAGCCTCAGCAATTGAAAACAAAACAAAATCAATAAACGCTTGCCAAAAAGGCGTGAAAAGAATTAAATATTAAAAAAATAAAATATCATGAAAAAAGTACAAAAAATGTATGCTATTTCAAGCGCATAATACGTGCGAATGGAAGGCAGTGATAAGAAAGTTCCACCAATAAGGATTCCTTCAAGTCATGTGACCTCTCTATTCCATAATGATTTTAGTTTTTCACATGTTGCGTTAATGGCATGCATTTATGCATCACTAAAGAACAACGAAATTTTC
>JAQIWH010003407.1:0-20138 GCA_034695005.1 Cryptops parisi | reverse complement strand
CAAACATAATATATCTGACAACGTATTCTAATGTATTTATAATCTCCAAAGAATTGTTTTCTACTGTGTTATGTCGATATGATGTATAGTATACGAAAACGCTTGTGCATTAATAATGTAGAAATATAACGGTATAGTTTCACTGCATCGTTTCTATGCACGAATGGAAACATCGATTGGATGAGAAAATATGACATTCACCAAGGGTTTTTTTGAAAAATATAAAAAAAGAGATAAAACCGAATCGAAAAATACGTTTGAAACTAGCCAAACGACTTAGATAAATAGCTTCGGCAAAAAAACGATATTTCTTTATAAAGTCGTTTTCATGTCCATTGTGATTCGCGTCGGATCTTTGCCTTAAGTCACTGCCATTAGTGTGACTTTCATCCGAGCAGAATCTCAATAGGCACTTAACGCGATTCTTCTCAAAACGTCTTTTGAGAAAACGCATATCTTTTCTATCATTTTACAAAAAAAAAAATTTGTACGTACGTATATATAGCTATATACCTACAGTATATAGAAATTGGAAAAAAAAAATTATCCTCGCACCCTGTGGCGAATCGATGTTTGGCCTTCTCGAAAATTTCCCAAATGGGTTTACGTGTATCGTATATATGTATGGTAATTCTAAATCCATACAGATCTAATTTGGAAGTATAAAACCTTAGGAAATCCAACTCGGTGTTAGGAATATCAAGCAATTGTACGATGTCTACAAAATAGGTTTTCTAAATAACTTTTAATTTTTTTGCAATATTTTTATTCATGTGAAAAATTGTTGAAAAAACAAAGTGTGGTAGTATATTATTAAAACTTTTAAGCATTTTACGTAATATTTGATAAATAATGAGTTCCTTGCACTATAATGATAAGCCACACTTTTTGACATTTTTACATCAAACTGTCTCTCAATATTATTTCTAGCTTGTTACTTTAACACTTCTTAAATTTTCCAGAAAATGACAGCTAATATAAAAGATCACCTTGTTGCTCAGTGTGGTATACTTTATGGCGTTTTTCTCCAGAAAAACGTTTTTCCTGAACAATTTTCAAAAAAATGGGGTTTATCATTATATGGCTCGAAGCTCTTCAAATATAAATTCAACCACATAACTGTTTTCGTACTAACATCAGAATGTTGTTAAGATAAAATACACATTAAGTGTATAAAAGTTTTCTATGGATAATTATGATAATTTTATTGTATAATTAATTGTTCTTAATCATTTTCATCTGTACTTGAGCTAATCAGAAGTTACTTTCATCTTCATTTTCACTCTCTTAATTCCAATCCTAATTCAAGCGAAGTGTCTGGTTTTTCTGAGCCTTTTATATTTTAAGATAAAACTTTCAAACGTGTAAAAGTGTTATATATCAAAGATAGATTTTAAAAGTAGCTTTCATAATGTGGTTTTTAACTATTTATCCGGTTTTCTTGAGAAGAGATGAAAGCATGGCATTTATTTTAAAATTGTAAAACTTCTGAAACTTGATAACGTCGACTCAGCGATGTGGTGAGATGCGACCTTTATAAATATAGCCTATAATATGAATTTCATATATCTTGGTACGTGTGTGTTTACATTTCAGCTGAAACTTATCCAGAAGGAAAGTGTTGAGCAGCAAAAAGGAGAATGTAAACAAATAGGAAAAAACGACAAAGAAACGCTTAGTATTACTTGAATTCGATGACAACTATTGAATATCTTATAAAATGAATTAAATACACATTCCTAGCTGTATCTTAAATTTTTAGTGAACAAAATAATTAGACGAGTGTACCGTACATGAGAGTCTTCCGTTTTATTTTTATTTATTTATTTATTTATTTTTATTTTCAAAGATCTTTTATGCAATTCCGGCTATATTTCGGTATATCAAGATTTCGGTATTATGTGACCTGAAAAAATTCCACGATGCTCGTAATATGAAAAATCAGTATTTTGCGACCAGAAAAACCTTCCAATACTCGTGATATAATAGATACAACAAAATCACTCTTATGCGATTCTGTGAGATGATACTCAAGTGAATCCTATATTTTTTTGGTCACAACGTGTAATGTCACATGTGGTGCAAATGCTGGCAATCAAGCTGAAATTATTTTCGTAGTTACCTTCATTTTAAGAAAATTTTATGCAATTTTCAATATATGCGAATTTTTCACAAAACGTAATGTTCGTTTAAATTGACAACTATCTTCTATTAAACTGTTAATTTACTGTGAATTGACATTGTTTTAAAAACAAGTACATTACATTTTTTCAAGCATACACTTTATATACTTTCATATACAGATAAATATACTGTAGCATCGATACATAATGCAAAAAAATAATAATCCGTTTTTGATTTCTGCAAGTTTCGATATATACGAATTTAAATTTACACGATCGTTTAGTAATTAAATATTTGATTTATGCGACTTTTGAGTAATTCAATTTTTTTTTCAATTTTTTTGATTTTATTTATTTATATATATGCCATTTTTTTACTATACAGTATATTATAAACAAATATAGATGGCAGTATACGTTCAATTCCTAGCTTGCTCACTCACAAACTCACTCTCATAAGTGAAGCTAAGATAAAGAGCATAAAAAAAACAAGACAGCAGGCTCATTTGTTAAATTTTGAATTTTTAGTCGTTGGCTATCCAATTTAATAAGTAGTTATCTTCATAAGCATTCAAATTATAGACATTAAAAAATTGTGAAATTTTATCGTACTGATCGTATCGGGTTCGCAATAAATCAAAAAAACCAAAAGGTACATTAAACTGTGAAAAGGCTTTGATGTTTACACATTTGAAAAGCGCGAAAGAGAGAGAAAGAGATAAAAGACAATGGACGATTTCGCTTGAATATTAATGGTACATAATTATTTTTTTATTATCTTAGCAGCTTTTGATTAATGAATGAGAAAACAATCAATAACAGTGTTTTAGAAATAAAGTTGTTTTTTCACGAGTTTTGAACAATTTAAATTTTGTTTAAAATTAATGTTTTTATATATACTGTACATGCGTGTTATAAATTAGTACACAAAAAAGTATAGCTATAACTCACATTCATAACTGATTTAGTATGGAATACATTTAAAGTAAAACTGTTTATTGCCATGAGGGTACTTTTCTGTTAACCGAGAAACCGCTTGAGTGTACTGGTTTAGCATGAGCGTTGTTATTTATGTCTGTGGACAAAGATGCTAGTTAGTTAAAAATACAACACTTAATTGATTATTAATCATAATATTAATAAGTTATTTTTTTATTAACCAAAGCTAAAGCGGTTAACATAAAAGTAACCGAGCGTAAAATAAACTCGATTTATCTAGGAACGTTTTAAAAAAAGTTCGCATAAATTGAAATTCCCATAAAATATAAAATTACAATAAAAAAAATTATATTTGATGTATTTAGTTATATTTTCTTCAAATAGAGGGCGTTACTATAATCTGCCATCTAGAGACGTAAATTAAAAGTTTCATAAAAATTATTTAAAAAAAAAAACAACTACACAGCAACAAAATAAAAATGATTAAAATTATTTTACTAAAAGATAATTTCTAAAATTATAATGTCGACTATATATTTTACTAAAAAAAAACTCTAATTATCCACAAAAAAAAAAACTTTTTAATTACCTACATGAGCTGGTTACAAAAAAACCATCCGAGCTAATGAAAACATTCTCTAATTTTAAAAAATGACCTTAATTTTGAAACTCGAGATAAATTTTTGTTCCAGTAACAAGAAACCCAGATTTCGAAATAATAATATAAAAAAACAAAAAACACTATCATGCAGCTGGATTAATGAAAACTACAAAGTATGCTTAGAGAAGCATCTACCACCATATACCTACATACACACAAGCAAAAAATAATTAATTTCTTCAAATTTCACCTGCCTCCAAACGCGCTTTTAATCCATCTCCTAATTCTTCATTAAACATCCTCTACTTTAGCTCATTACTTTTGTTTTCCACCTTACGGCGTCCTAATTTTATTATTTTTTTTGCTTTACATTTCCTAATGATAATTTATCAACCAACAGTCGATTTGCTCTCCTCCGGCTAAAAAGATAAAATACATATAAGAAAAACGAATGGAAAAAAAAATGAAATGAAGATGCTTTAATTTCCAAACCTATCTGGCTTTCTCTTCGTTTCCGGTGTCCCAGAGGACTTAAAGAGAAGAAGCTCCAAAAAAAAAATAAATGTCCTCTCCTTTTTAGCATTCTGAAAACGCGACGTGATGGAAGAAGAGAGTGAATGGAAAAGGGGAGAAAGAAGATATCCAATCCAACGAAAGATATCGACCAGTTTTTTACAGACAACTCATGATGATGTTGATTATGATGATGATGATCGTGACAAAGAGGAAGCTAAGTTAAGATGGTTTCGATACCAAATTATTACTTAGACTTTTTGAAAACGATGAAAATTATGAAAATGATGAAAACGATGTAGAAGAGCTACATCGTTTTCATCGATTTTGAGATAGACTAATTTACAAAACAAAACGCAAGATGATGATTTGGATATTTATTTATTAAACTGATTTATTAATTCTATTTTTTTTTTATTATTTACTGGTAAATAACCCGTCAAAAATGACGGAAATTTGTTTTTTTTTATATTATGTAATTCAACTCAATGTTGCTTCGGAACATTCGTTTAGGGTTATTTTTACGCAATATTCGGTACAGTTAGACTATTGGTTTCGGTTAAAGTTTATTTTAAATTCAAACAACACCGTGTGTTATTTAAACACAACAATACAGAGAAAGTAGCAGTGCAAATTTCATGTTAATTCAAAAGTAACATTCATTAATTGATTGAATTTTGCCTTTATTATTTAAACTTTTAATTAGTCATCACTGATGGTTTTCTTTCGATTTCGCAGATTTGTCGCATTTCCCCCCCCCCTGATATAACTATGCAGACGTTAAATATCTCATGCCCTCCTTACAGGGTGCAATCTACCACCCTTCCGACTTTCAGCTTTGTAGGCCTTACGGTTACTCTGCAAAAATGAACGATACATAACCCCTGACAGTTAATTCTCACTTATAAAATTCTCGCACATCCCCAGATGGCCATTGGGTTCGCTAATGGATTGGCGTAACCTTCTGGAGCGTCATCGAAAGCCCCACCAAGGTTCAACTTCCTACACCTTCTGGTTTTCGCGTAATTTTTGACAAGACAGAGGAACTCACATGACTTTTATATTTCATCTCATAGATAGCTTCATTTTGTGAGTTTGTGCGTGAGTGAATGAACTGAGAATTAAACGTATACTGCTATCTAGAGTCGTTTATGAAAATATACTGGATATTCCAATGCACCAAAAAACGCATAAAACGAGAACCGCATAAGATCTTCGCATAAATTAAAAACAGCATAAGTACAATGTAAACAATATCGCATATATAATAAATAAATAAAAAATTTAAAAATTAGAATTTCTCAAAACTTGCGTAAATCAAATATCGAATTGCTCAATAATCGCATAAATTTAATTTCTCATACATCGAAATTAGCGTTGATCAAACTTCGCATTAATCGACACATGCAGAAATCAAAAAATTGAATTACTCAAAACACGCATAAATTAAATGTCGGAATGAGTCGAAAGATTGCATAAGTTTTAAGTCGCATAAATAGAATTTCGAGTAAATCGAACCTCTCGGCATACGGAAAAGTTTACTCTAAGGATTTACGAAACTAGATAATGAAAAATATCTGCTCTATATATATGGACGTTTGAAAGATAAAGTCATGAACAAATTTAACTGCAATCGTACAGTATTATCGCTTACAATATAATTCACTACTGAACCACAGAAACAGTTCAAAATCTGTTAATTTTCATTTATAAACTTATTTTACGTATTTTTATACTATTTCCAAACAAACCATTGTATGAGATTTTCAATTCGGCAATTTAAGTGCAATTTGGACAATACCAAAAAATAATAAAAAGAAAAGGTTCAACAACAAGTAAAAAAAAATTTTTAAGATAATGATCTATAGCAAAAAAATATATGTATAAAAATAAAAAAGAATAGAAGCGAAGAATTCGCTTTCAACCCCCCAACGTGACAAAGTGAACATGTCACAAATAAGAGAAGAGAAAAGCGTTGGGGAAGTTAAAGTGAAGTTACAGTCGAACACAAAAGACGGAAGCAACTAGAGTGGAAAATTCAATTTAGATACACAACCAACTCGTGCACTTCGCCTATCTTCAGCTTGAGATCAATTTAACTTGGTGCCCCGTTTGCCGAAAATTTCGTTTGTAGACTTTTTTAACTTGTACACATCTACGCACTAACCCCGAGCCAATCCTGAAGATTTAAGAAACAAGATAAAATCACGTCTACACATAAGGTTTGAAAAGTTGTTGTTCAAAACGGGGATCGAGATGTGTACCCTACATTTGTTGATTATAGAAAAAGCTACAAAATACTTTTTAGTTTATGGTTCTTTTTTCGTTTGTTTTGGTAAATGTAAGCATTTTTCTGAGATTGTTTGTGAGATTCTCCTCAATTGTAGATTCTAATACCGTATATCAAATAATAAACGTTTAATCCAATTTGAAACTGATTTTCTTTCCGGGTTTACAAATGTCTATAGTACTGTATTACGATTTTTCTTCAACATTTTTTAGGTCTATTTTGACCCAATTTCCGATATCCCAGGAAACCAAAATTTAAAACGTAAACATGGTCCGCGGAACATTTCTTACCATTAGATTTTGATGGATCAATTTGATTTAATGTGAATGTAGATGTTTTCTCGTAGAAAGTGTTGCTGACGCTAAAAACCACATACTTCATTTCAAGCAGTAAGCCAAATCAGGTATTGTTATTAATAAACATGCATACATATACATTACATACATAATTTACTACATAAGTTTATTTGAGCATTCACTCATTATTGTGAATCCTTTAAAATAATCACTTAACACAAATCAACAAAAATATCTTTTAACGTGTTTTTTTCAAATAATGTATATATTTTTAAAATTTGGTTAAAAACAAAAACACAGTATTAAGCGAGGTTAAAAGGTTGTACTAATAAATTTTTTTCTTATTATTTGTTTTTTAAAATTTTTTACGGATGACTGCTTGGTTATGGAGCCATCTATGGCATATTTTTAAAAGAAAACCCGCAAAACATGGGTCGCGAATGTAGCGGGACTTCACAATTGTCTTATTCGTAAGTAACGAAACAGTTAAATAAACTCACACACTTTGAGTGCAAAGCAAAATGTTTTCGGAAAACAGCACAGTAAATATCAACAACTTGGAACACACCTGTATTAAGGTCTCCTGACACACGCAATTTTTGGTGTGGCAAGTCATGATAAGTAAAGCAATTTGTGGACAACTGTGACGTCAGTTTCTTGCCAACCAGTTTTCATTGGCTGGAAAACAAGCTAACGTCACATATATCAACCAATTATCCGAGTTGTTATATTTGAAATTGTGCATCTCTTGCGTGTGGCAGAAAGCCACAATAGTGAAAATAAGTGCAGCGTTGCAAAGCTTTCTGCTATATACAGCAAATTTCTACAACTTTTTAATGCTTTCCAGCAAATCACCAAGCGTTGTTATGGCTTTTTTAGGCTTTCCAGCATAACTTGGCAACTTAGTTTTAACGCTTTCCAACATTACAACAGTTGTTTTAAGCTTTCCCGCCTAACGCAACTTGTTTGTTACTACTTAACAAAATTACGTAGTAAAGGGTACCTTATTAGTTTTAATAAATTTTGAAAACAATTAGTATTAATAAACACTCAAGTTTAATGAGTTGCGTCAGCGTAATTCACATTCTACGTAGGCGTAAGCCATGCTGACAAAGCGTAAGCTAACCCATAAGCCATGCATGCTAACGATCAAAATGGCTGCTGCTCGACCGTTTCGTATAGAAATTGGCTCTACATTAATTTTGTAGCAAAGATAAAATTGTATCGAGTCTCGACAGCAAAGATGTAGCAGAAAGGGTTTTCTGAGAGTGAATGTTTTGGCGAATGTTTTGGACGAATCCATCATATGGTGGAGGTAGGAGAAGGTCGCGGGAGAGATGGTAGAGGAACACCTCCGAAACGAGCCGCATCCATGTTTGAGCGCGAACATTTGAACAAGTTATAATTCAAATAACAAACTATTATAAAAATAAGACAAATCCATATTTGCGCGCGTGATAAGGATACAATTAATCACTCATCATTTCCAATTAAACTAACTCTACTCCCGTGCTATAATACGGAACGTTTCTAGTAAAATAAATTTTGTTAAAAAATAATTTTAAATTATGAAACTTTATACTGATCTTGGTTTAATGCTGTTTCGTAATTCCACTTTTGATTCAATTTCAAATTAAAAAAAAAAAACTTTTAATTTTTTTAATTAACGAAGCTCGTGTTTTGTGTAGAAATATCTGTAAATTTATTTTGTTGTTCTTAAAAAGATAGCAAAATTTAGCAAATTAAAAAAAAATGTTTTAGTAAGTGTATGATCAAATTGCTGTTTGTTAATTAATGAGACGCTTGCTACTCTTAATTTATGCTTTTGAGGTACTAATTAGATTAAAACATCCCCATCCGATTAAATTTTCTACCACAAAATATCTGTGTTTATAAACTCTATTAGAAAGATGAAACTCATTCATCGTTGGTTTCTTTTTTAATTTTTTTTTACAAATCATGATTTAAAATTCAACAATTTTTAATCTTATCGTTGTAATAATAAATGTTGGTAAAAATTAAAAGCAATCGTTCTATTTTCAGTTTGAATGTAGTTTACATACAGAGTTAAAAAAACAAAAAAAGCGGAGTTTAATTAGTGAAACCTACAGCAAAAACATTACAAGCAGCAGAGCACAAAACTGAATCATACTCTACACAAGTTTTATTGATTTATGCGAGGTTTAATACCTGCTAAAATATCGTTATAAATAAAAACATTGCATATATAAGCTTACTGTATATTAAAAAATACAGCACACAATTTCAAAATCAGCACGTTACATTCAAAACGTTAGTTCACTTGTACACCATAACATGAAATCGCATAATAGCGAGATTTCTAGCATATAACGAGCATCCGGAATAACATCTTGTCTCATAAAGAACCTGGTGTAAAAGTGATATGTATCACTTTGAGTGTATTTTTACAATTTCGAGAAAAACGCGTTTAAAAATCTGAACTTGCCTTGCTGTCTATGGACCACTTCACACTTCTTGCGCAAATATCTTTGGACATTTTGTTGTTTTGCTCAAAATAAGCGTTAGAGGTAAAATTGCACCTAATACATTCGAAAATTCTTCTAAGTCATTTTGACAAAACTTTTACTTAACACCCTTTTCCACCAGGTCCTTTAATTGTGAAATAAAGTATATAGTATATACCAAATTGGCATAAATCGAGAATCCCCTGTAGCTTAATAATTAGCAAATGTGTTTAAACTTAAAATAAAAATTTCCTACTCACAAGCGAGCGCTTTTGTTTAAATTGCAATTTTTTTAATTGGTGCAAGTTAACACATTCCAGTTGAGACATTCCAGCTCTCAGCAAACAGTAACAGCCTAAGCAGTCTTCCCTTAAGTCCATAATCGAATCCAACTATTTGCATAAAGTTGTCGCTTTGATGGGCACATTAAACATCTTCCAGCACTTGATTGGAAAAGTAAGCAAACCACACTCAGACCACCACTTTCGTAAAACGCCAACTCGTCTTCCAAAGGGAAGAGGTAAAAGAAGAAGAAAAATTCAGATGCCCAAGTTTTATCAACTTCATTTGGCTAAGAAACGCCAAAACTGTCGAGGGAAATGGTGGCAACGCGTTATTTACATGCTGCAAAGGACTCGCTTCTTATTGGCGAAGAGAAATTAGACCAAAAAGGGAGGAAAAAGACAAAGCAGTGACAACCAGTTCCTATTGTTTCTATGGCCGGGGTAGAAAGGGTGGGTAGACCCTCAGAAAAATGCAAATTGGCGCCCTCTGTTGTCGTTTCCAAACATTTGCACCAGGTGGAGAAGGTGGAAGCTATAAAGGGTGGGTTAGCAAGAAGCGGTAAATGAGGGAAGTCTCAACTAACCCAATTCTGGACATTTGCACCGGGACCACGTGGAAGAGCAACGGTGAGAAGATGGAAGGGAGGGGGGCGTAGCATTTCCTGCTCGTAGTGTTCTCTATACTACTCTTTTCCACAGAAAAGAGCGCAAAGAGCGCGCGCGCCCCACTCTCTATACCATTTCTTAACGAGCGACTGTTGCAAAATCCTATTTGCAGCATCCACCCAAAATTTTGAGAATGGACTCTAAATGCCACCGCAAACAACGGTTTCAGGAGACGACCACCATTTTCCCCCCATCGCTCCTCCTATAGTGTCTCTCGCTCCTACCCCCTTATTCCTGGTGACCAGACACCAGAGGCAGTTTTAATTCGGCTTGCACGCCGCTCGTTGCGCATTTATGGACGTACGAAATCACTTCGTGTCGTCGGTTGCCGAAGGGAACGCAAAAGGAAGAAAACGCCAAATTCTTATCCGGCCCCGCTTAATCTCGTGGCGCACAATAGCATCGCATGAATACACTCTTAAGCCGGTGGAAGATAGTGATGGATAGACCGGGCACGGCAGCGCATTAGGTCTTAGCTTCTGTGCTCATTTATCTCCTCGCTCGTGCCGCCACCATCGACTCTTTACCGCTATTCAACGTGGAGCCTTGAACATGCTTATGTAACTTAAAAGCCTTTAGCTGCAATGAATTCGAGCTAAACCAAAAAGGGTTTCAAGTTTTACTGCAACTATACCGGGTACATTAGCCACAAAGATTAGTTTTAACCAGCCCCCTGTACTATAAAGACTCAGTGATGCTTTACATTTAACGAGCCTTGTCATGTGGACGTTTTATGTATTGTTTAGACCATTTGAAAAAAAAATATACCTATAATAAAATATGCAATTAAAAAGTTTACTTTAAAATATTTTTTATAGAAGTGTGTATATTTTGAAATTCCCTGTTACGCTATAAACAATTTGTATATCTGAATTATTAATATATTCTAATACAGTAGACTTTTGCAAATCCGGCCATTCCTTACAGAGAAGTTCTGGATTAGCGGGAGTGCCGGATTACTGACTGAATACTAAACTTTCCTTTTTTATTATTAAACTTAATGTTGAAAATCTACTGTATGCAGTATTTTAAACCTAAATAAACAAATATATAATAATGGTAAAAAAAAATCATCATCTGTGCATTTACTATCTATGATATTATACTGTCTCATTTACTGATATCAGTGCTGTAGCCCCACATGTTTTATCAACAGGACAGGGGACCGGATAATTGTGAGGCCAGATAATTGAGAGACCGGATTAGCAGGATTCTACTGTAGTTTAAATACGAACTATACACGTTGGATATACTGCACACGTTCAGAACCACAGTAATTTCAATACAGTATACTAAAAAATGTCAATATTTTGTAATACTTATCGCAACAATAATATTAGTACATGACTACAAAACGTCTTCGATTAATGCAAAGTTTACGTTCCGTGCAAGCCTCATAAATTGAAGATTGCATATTTCGAAGATTGCATTTATCGAAATTCTCCAAGTGACAAATCTTCATCTTTGTAACTTGTGTTCTACCCAACTGATTCGGATAACATCAAAATATTTTTGCGTATGACGAGAATCTGAGATTTTTCTTGTTGCATATTAACAAAACTGCACATAAACATGCACACATCTAAAATGTCTGTTCAATATATTTATGTAAAATGCACTATATATCAGCGGTTCTCAAACTGGGTGCTGCGGCACCCTTAAGAGATGAAGTTTTTTCTGAGGGGCTCAGCTGTTAGTATTAGTTGTATTGTAATTATAACTTATTAAGATAAAAATATATTCTGAAATATTCATTTTAATAATTTCTACACCCTATTAAAATGGACTTTTATGCAAATTTTTAAACTCGAAAAACTTTGAGAACCGTTGCTATATATTATTACAAATGTGGAAGATAGATAGATCCAGAAGCGTTCATTCGATTGTACACCACCTTCACGCATGAATGGAATTCGCATATGTCGAAATTGTCATGAAAGGGCAAATTTTCAGTATTCCGCCCCTTGTGCAGCACAAAATGCGTAACAAGCGAAATGTTTTATTATAAAACTTACAAATTAATCATATCGTTGTGCTTAAATTGTTAACAACTCGATATAATGAAAAAAAGGATAACCCCACCAGTAGCCTACACAAATTAATTTTGCGTACGGCAATGTACATTTCACCGAAATAATTATATTTATACACTAATATTATGACAACACACCAATAAAAAATTTACCCTTAGCAAATTTTATTATAGATGTTGGCTGCTACTAAGTTTCCTAGTTAATACTTTCTATCACTTATTAATATACTATGTATTTTTTTTTCAACTTTGTTACAACCTTGCAAACCCTGTGCATTAATAATTAACGTCTCTAAATCGAGTTATAACCTTTTTTTCCTATCTTCTCACGGCAACTTCTAAACTCCCACGAGTTTATACCAAATGGGTTGCAATGTGATTATCCTGAGTATACACTATACATAGAAAGGAATCGATCACCAAGTTCCAAGAAGCAGTTATGATGGGTGGATGAGAAAAAAAAAAACCCACGCATGCCCCAATAAAAACCAATTATGTCCATCGGGGTTGTTTTCCAGATTATGGGTCATTGGTTTGGCTTCGAGAAGGGGAAATGGAAAGAAAACCATTTCAATCAACAAGATAAGATGTGTACGGAAGATGCAATTACACATAAAACCACAGAACGAAATGGGGAGCAAAACCACAGGGAGGAGGAGGGGTAGAAAAAAAACAAAAAATAAATACAAATAAAATAAAAATGGTCGTAATGGTTTACGTATGGCGTATAAGCAAGCTGCGCCATCTTGGTCATCGATTGACGACCATTCAACAAACCGTCGACGTCGTCCAGCTGGTGTTCGCCAAGGGTAAAAATGAGATAGTTTCGAAATTAGAAATAATTAAACTGAGAAAATGGGATGGCGGACATTTCCCACTGGTGACGTTGCTCGTCTCGCCTTTAAGATGAAAAGTTCGAATGGCCCGGTCATAAAGAGATGGCCGTAGTCCCTTTACGAAATGCAGCTGAAAAGTAATGAGATCGTCACCGTTCGCAAAAGGTGAGCCCATCTCAACCGAAACCAGGATTCTTTACTACTTTGCCCTGAGGAATGAGTGCGAGAAGAAGTATAATGGTGCTACAACTTTCGTGGTGTAAAAAAAAATCCCCTATATAACGAGTGACTACCTCACCCCTGAAACTGCCACACAACTGCATTGTAAAACGTGTGGCTTTCCACTAAACAAACAACACTTCGTCGAATAACTCGTGTTGTTTCAAGTAGATCTACAGTTGTGTACTGAATGTTAAGTAGAGATAACCACATATCTTAACTTTTCACTACATAAGATGAGTTTTCTTTATGCGAGCTATTGCATTCCACACAAACCTTGCATAAATAGAAAATTGAATATTTCAAAAACATCTATAAAGTAGCTAAAGTTCAGTGTTTCATTCTGAAACGCATAATAACAAAAGTTTTTCTCAACATCAAGCATGTAAAAAGGTTTTTCTCGACGAATAATAGCGAAATCAATACGAATAATCCGTTACATTCTTTTAAACAATTTTTCAACAATAGTACACAAAGTCGAGCCACTAACAGCTACAAATTCAATGTCACCTTGAAAACAAACACAGTCATTAGCCAACCCAATAACACTTTTCAATATTGAAACAAATTACCCACCAAAATTAGAAAACTTTCACTATTAAACAATAATAAAAAAATTACTGTTATAGAAAAAGCGATAAAAAAAACATGTATCTACCGGTACAGTACTTCCATTTAAATTTTCCCATCGTTTACTTGTTTACTTTCACATATCTCGACATTTTTATTACGTTTATGTTGGTTATGGTAGTTATAGCTACTACCTTCAAATCACTTGGTGACTTCTTATTTATTTATTTGCTTATTGACATGTACTGTAGTAGCATTGTAGTCCCTTTGGACTGAGAGATTTTAGATAAATAAATAAAAATAAAATGAAATGAATAAATCGTACATAAGAAACTCGCATAAATCGAGTACAGGTATGTCATTTATCAGTCTTCGAGTTTATAAAACGCAATTTTTGTTATTATGAAATAACAGAAATCTTCCATTATAGTAAATGAGAAAACTTGTTATTATGCGTATTTTTAACAATGATGCACAAGTTATTGAACGATTATGAACCTTATACGTTAATATAAACATATTCATATTTTTCAAACACCAAACCAATCATTCAAGTATATCTGTATGAAATAAGACCTTTTTCTTGCAAAATTCGAATTAGCTGGGACTAAGTGTGCGAATGGTAATGAAAGTGGCCAGAGCATCAAATCTGGGTAAATTTAATTTTCCTTCAACTTTGTGTTACATTCATGTAGATGAAAATGATTTACATTATTAGTATACTGTAATTTGGAAAAAATTTTATTGCGCAACAAAAAATAGTTTTCACAAAATAGGAAATACTTTATCTCAAAACAAAAAAATTATGACTGGTCACTTTAAATTATCAAAGTGGCCAGGCATAACTTTATCACTAAAGTGTACGATTATAATCATCCACCCAAATAAGTACACATTTTAAAAATGTAATATCATCCAACGTATATTAAACATTGACAAGAGCAAAAGAAATAACCTTTGACATCGCGTTGATAGACGAATAAAACGAAAACTTGACAGAAAAGGAATGGGAAACGCATCAAACCCTGTAACGTTTACCAACAGATCAGTAACATCGAAAACAATCGATAATTCAACCGTTACACGAATTACATGTCGAAACCCATCAGACATAGATCGCAGGCTATTTTTCATTCGAACAAGGTATCGGTTTATTGACAGCTTCGGATAGCGAAAAGTGCTGCTGGTAATCCATTGGTGAAATGTGACCGTCATTAATTTGAAATGCGAACGTTGAGAAGGGGAAGGATCAGAATGACGAAGAGATCCACGTTTGTTATTAGTCGCTATCTACACACAACTACCACGGTTCAAATTATCGGTAATGAAAAGAAAAGACTTTGCCTCACCCTGAATACGAGATTCGGGTTTCCTCGTATGGTGATCAACCTAAGCAGTGGGCTCAAAGGGTAAAGGCATAGAGTTACACACAAACCCTCTAAGCCGATAAGAGTTGGGGAAACGGGATAGACCTGCAAATGCAATGGTGCCGTGACCAGGATGGAAAGGAAAGGAAAACCTTTTACCTAATTTCTTTTCTACACTGTGGGGGGAGTGAGTGTGTGTAGGAGATTAGGGGGAAAAGATACCAGTGGTGCAGTTTATTTCAATGGACATGGTTAGTGTTAAAAAAAACAGATAATTGAAAGTAAACTTTTTCATTACAGCGGTTTTGATTGGTGCGAAGAATGGGTCACTTGTTAATGGTCGCCCATTAAATGGGATGCAACCAATTTCCGGTTTTTTAATGAGAGTTTAGAATGAAAACGATACAAGTGTTTTATATCACTTAAATAAAATATATCAAACACGAGGGAGCCACATTTAGCAAGTCAGACTAATAAAATCAAGTTTGATAAATTTAACCTTTGTTAAATTTTAACGTTTAATTAATATATCAATTTAGTAAAATATTATTTGAAAAAAGAAGTTTTAGTATTAGGTATGGAAGACATTTTTATTATTAAACAATTGGTAAAGTTTCGTGTTTTATAATTCCATGTTTTTAATGTTATCGATAATAAGCATGTAATTGTTTATACTATGTACATATTGTACTGCATAATAAAGCACTTAAGAACTTTGTACGTGATTGCATTATCTAGTTAAACTAGAGAACCTTTAAATTAATTAGAATGAGACTTTTACTATAATAATCCAGTTGATCCCAAGAGTGTCATTGGCCAGTTATTTCAAATTTTGATGCTTCAGTTTGTCAGCACATTGCAACTGCTTTATCAAGCTTTCTAGCATAAAGCAGCACATACAGTAGACAAATGTTTCAAGCTTTCCATCATGATAGAGCGGATGACAATTAACACATTACTAGGTAACTTACGGACTGGCGAATACCAAGAGTTTACAAGTGTTCGCGTAGCGAGGGTTGTGTATGCTAGTACAGTGTGTGGCGTTTGAATTTACCTATTTCCACGAAATAAACTATTTTATAGGCTTACCTAAGTAAAGATATTATACAAGTACTTGAGATAGGTATGAATAAAACAAGACAGTGTACATGGAGATTCATTATACCCAGTAGGTACATTATATGCAATGGTACATTATACATATATATACAAGTACATTTGAAAAATTCTGTTGTCTTAAATCAAACATATCAAACACAACGGGGAGGCAGCAAAAAGGTCAATGCAGTTGACGTTTCATTTATATCCAATTTCACAAAATATACACAAATAAAATAAAAACTTTTTTACTACAACTTATTTGAATACTGGTATTTTAAATTTTATATTTGTTCACAATTTTATCGAAAATATTATGCTTGTAAATGTTTATGAACTCTGTGGGACTTGACGTTCGGCCAATCACAGAACAAAATTAACGTATATTTAACGTTTCTTCTCTTGAAGCCAGTACATAGTTTAATTTTGCAATAACAAAAGCAAATCAAAAATAAAAATGAATGTATAATACCTTAGCAAATACTAAACTTTACTGAACTACATTTATAAATATTTTACAGATTGATATTTATCATGTATATAAAAGATACAAAAATTCAAAACACAAAGCTTTAGATTGATGTTTATCATGTATAGACCAGGAACAATAAACATTTAAAACAACACAAGATTTTATAATCATCCTATATGTAGAATAAAAACTTGGACGTTTAGTTGAAAAGTTGATTAGCAAATCGAACCTAACGCGTCAGCCATTTACAGTCTGAGGCTTAATATCACAATCCCCTCGTTCGAAACGAGTGGTTGGATCCCCCTATTTACGATTACGATTCGTCAATAGATCACCAGCTTACTCTAAACATTGACAGAAAGCTAATAATACTCCTACTAACCCAACACCATGTAATAGATCGCTGTACACAACATTCGCATTGCTCAAACTTTACTACATTCCATGTTTATTATTGAGGCCAACCACAAATGTCACAATGATTGAAAATAATATATCATGCAAATGTCATCATTTTGGTTTGTAGAATTTAAATAAAAAAATCCAATGTATAGTTTTCTAAAACTTTACGCACAAACAAATCGACGATAATAATCTGAAAGAGTATACGACAAGGTCATAACATCAAAGAAAATTTGTCAGACGAGTTGGCAACTTGTTCACGACATTGAAAAAAAAATACAAACACTACCTTTCCGAGGGAAAAAAATAAAATATAAAAGTAAAAACAGAAAACATAACATCGCATTCACTTTCCTGAGTAGAGCAATTTCTGAGCGTTGCCTAACTCCTAATGAAACGTATGAATAATAAATGGGCGACCGCCAAAGAAACACTCGCCAGAAGGTGATGCAAAGGTCACGTGGTTACCCCCCTACCCCCTTCTCCTTCTTCCTACTTCATATTACGACAGAGAAAAACGAGCAAAAGTAACATTTCAGACCGTAAATTGAAGTCAACACAAGATGCTTGTCACTTGGACTAATTCTGTCATGTCACGAAAATGTGCACTACTTTAAATGTGGTTTACAAAAAAAAATAAAAATAAATAAGTGCAATAAAATGGAATAGCTTTTTTTGGTGCAGAATCGGATGCAGTAGGATAAGATAGAAAAGTCAGTGTGTAAATTAATGATGTTTACTCAGAAATGGTTGTTTAACTTTTTAAGACACCGTGACATTAAGTTAACGAAGAAGAAATTTGCACCGTAGCAGATAAATAAACTGCTAATGTGACGAGTTATAAGCCTACATAAAATATAAAAAATGAAAAATGTCATTTTATTAAAAAAAGTTTTTGTTAAAAGTTCTACTTAAGTTTATCAACTTAATTCACAGGTGTTGTTTATTTATAAAGATAAAAGAATGTATATGTTTCACTTATCTATCACCTAGTTTTCCAGTGCTATCTGTATGTGAGTGAATATAATGCTCTTTGTTATTTATCTTTTATTGAACAGTTTTCCTTAAAACTGTTCAAACAAAATACAACAAAATAAAACTTTGTTGACTTTGTTGTTACTGTACTTTGTTACTGTTCTTTGTTGTTATTGTAATGGGTTACTAAGTACTGTAATAATTAAAACACAACAATAAATATTGCAACAATTCTAGCACCCGTCATTGTTGACGGGCATACAGCTAGTATTTTAATACTGAACTGACCATATTAGTTGATTAGAAATATTATTAAGCAAACGAAGAGGCAAACAAAAGCTTTGCCTCTTCGTTTACATTACTTGGTGCATATTAAAATAAAAGCAATTTTAAGTTTAATGTCATGAAAATTTATGTGAAAAGATAAACACATATGTGTTGACCCAAATCTGTAATTTTGTTTTAGATATTCGTATATTCATGTCATATAAAATTTTGCAACCTATATTATAGATCTACAATTACATCATTGACAAATGTTAATACACGTTATAGACCCACTATTACATCATTGACAAATGCTAATACACATCATGAACCTACTATTACACCATTGACAAATGCTGATATATACATACACACCACATCCCCACGTTGAAATTATTAAAATGCACGAAACTTAATGTACTAACCCTTATTTAGTATAATTTTTAAGCATTGCTATCAAACGTACATGAACAAAAAAGTTAATAATGTTTTAAACAACACGAATTAAGAAATCGTCTGGAGTCCTAAATTTATTCGACGTATCCCCATATAATATGTGATTTCGTTATCGATACTAAACGAGAAATTTTTTCACAATTACACGTCACACATTGCAAGAAAATATATCAACACAAATACGTTTTTTATGGTGTAAAATTGTATTACACGAGATATTTTAGGTTTATTCTTATTCTTTTACGGATCAACAAAAAGGTACAACAAAACTGTACAGACAATACAAATAAAATGGTATCCAATAAACATAGCATACAACTTGATGAAAAATCAGGTTAAAAACAAATGAAAACTCCCAAATCAATGCGTTTAAAAAGTGTTTTTTTTTTATCAAAAATAGATACAGTTGTGATCGATATAGGGTTATATACGAGAGTTTTATTCTGCGAAAACCTCGAATGAATCGGGAAACGAAACATATTTCAATTCGAATGGTAGCAAAAAGTACGGTATTGTTACCTACGCAAAACCAAATAAAACCGATTAATAGAAATTTTGTCTCGCATCTAATGAACATACCGGAAGCATTTATGTCATCTCATATTAGTCGAATCGTATATAACAAACTCGCATAAATCGAAAACAACCTGTACCGCGATACTATCACGTCATTTCAACCCTTTGTGTTTCCACTTAGAGATCCTAACACGCACCATCTTTTCAAGTTGCAAACATAACTATCAACACCATTTACCACCTATTCATTTTGTCTACTAGAACCTATCCTTTCACCTATCTCTAAACCACTTTTCCCTCAAAAACGTGACCTTTTCATGATGAGATTTCGACCTCGAAGAATCGCCCTTCACAATGCTTAAAACAAAAGCTCTTAACAATTACTTTTGTTTGCCAAAAAATACTTTTCTAAACTAATTATAATAATACCCTCATTTACTAAAGGGGTTTCTATATGTTGCAGGAGGGGGGGGGGTATCATTTCCTTTTCCCTCATTCTTCTCCTCCATTCTCCCAACACAGAAGGGGGCGGAGACTGAAAGGTCACGATTCGCTGCAGCAATGGATCCAGAATGACGCATGAATGTAGTTTCAAGCTGAACCACCTGAAAGGTGAGTGCACAGCTTCACAAACCTACACCGAAGAGATGGCACTGGTCCAAATAACACCCTCCACACCCACACACACACACACACACACACACACACACACACACACACACACACACAC